>JAUCNO010000385.1:3009444-3022893 GCA_032353835.1 Enteromius viviparus | reverse complement strand
AACAGAGCAACCATCAAGTGTTAGACAATCTTCTAGATTATTACCTGTGGGTTTTTTAGGTCCGATAATTAATACCTGTGTGTGTGTGTGTGTGTGTGTGTGTGTGTGTGTGTGTGTGGATCACACTCAAATATATAAACAGCTTTGATCCTCATTAACATATTTACAAAGATCTATTATACTATAACATCTGTAATGGATGCATCAAAAAGTGACTGTTTATAAGATTACAAAATATTTCTATTGGAAATAAATGCTGTTATTTGAACGTTTTATTCATCTGTGATTCCTGAAAAATGCATCAGTTTCCTCAGAAATACTGAGCAGCACAGCTGTGTTCAACACTTATAATAATCAGAACTGTGTCCTGAGCAGTAAATCAGTATCTGATTATGATTTCTGACGCTGAAGACTGGAGGAATGATGCTGAACATCACAGATTTATTTACTGCTATAAATTACGTTTTAACTGATGCTGATATAAACAAGCAAACGGTGCATAAAGAATGTTACTTTAATGCTTGCTCAGACATGTCCTGTGTGCAAACATGCTGTTTTCTCTTGTGTTGTGTGTGTGTGTGTGTGTGTGTGTGTGTGCTGATGCTGTGTCTGTCAAACAGGCTTTACTCTCAGAGCAGAGCTTATAGGTGCTGCTATTAATAGAAGCCATCAGTCTCTCTGTGATTACACACACACACACACACACACACACCGGAGTATCGAAGACCACGGTCAGATTGCTCTGTAACACTTCCCAGGTGAAAAAGAAGTATCTTAATATATATTAAATTATACTGTACTAAGTGCATATTAAATGTGTTATTTTGGAACAACTTTAAGTATATTAAATGTATTTTAAGATCTATTTAAGTTGAACTTTTATATATGTGCAATATATAAATGTATTGAAATTGTTTTAAAATTGATCCATTTTAAGTATTTAAGTATTTAGTGCAATTTAAGTGTGTTTATTTAAAATACATTTAAAATTTACTTTTAATTCTCCATGAACTACATTTAGAGCATATTTTAAATATTGTTTTAATGTACTTCAAATACATTTTAATTGTATTACAGCTCATTTGAAATGTATTACACTAGTATATTATATTATCATATTTTTTTTCCCAGTATATATACACACATACACACTTTGATATCTATAAAACTTTAATGCATTATATATCGTTGTGCACAATATTCAGAGTACATAGTACAGCAGCATATTTACCCTTGTGAGAAAAACAACTATTAAATGCATTAAAAATGCACTTAAAATACATGTTTATAGATCGTTTGTTTTACAAAAATAAAATACATTAATACATTATTATAAAAACCCAGCATCATTATAATAAATGAAATAAAGTATGAAATGCTATGGCAGAGTTATGTAAGATTTCGGTTATACCTGTATTACTGTAAAGTACTGATTTTTACACCAATGAATATATCAAAGTTACAATGCAGTTTTCTAAAAATAAACATACATACTTAAGAAATCCAGAGGTGAGTAGTAGTGTGTGTGTAAAGACCACAAAGATAAAAGTTCAAGCAAGAGAACAGGGAGAGACGGAGGGTGTTCTGGAGGTGGAGGAGGAGATGGTGTAGGGATGGTGAGGAGCACAGGGGATGATGGCAGGATGTGGTGAAGAGAAGGTGATGAGAGGAGGAGGATGATGATGATGATGGCATGGTGTTTGGCACATGGCACAGACCCAGAGCTGACAATCCACAGCAGAGTCGAGGAAGGAGTCAAGATATAGATGTTGTAGCTGCTAAAATCTGGGGTCCGAGCGACAGAGACAGAGCTGGTCTGAAGGCACAGGCGGAGGTCCAGTGGAGCTGAGCATCACTGGCAGAGCCAGGGGAAGTGATGACTGACCAAGAGGGAGCCGGTCACTTCTTTGAGTTCAACTGGATCTGATCTCAGTTTACCTTTTGACAAGTTACACTGAACATGAGATTAGACACCAATAACATCACTTTCACTCTTAACAACAGCTAAAATACTAACTCATTAATATTTATGCTAAATTATTCAAAATATTTCAGGGTAACAATATGCTGATGATGGAAAGGAAGAACACATTACCTGGAATGGACAAAACGTTATTCCTTGAATTTTTCTACCAAGATTGAGCAAACCAGCTCCATGGCCTAATTCATAAATATCTAATGACGTTATTAAACACAACATTTACCATGTTTTTATGTTACAGTGAGGTTTTTTGGTAAGAAGAAAAAGAAGACACCGCTAGGCCTATATTTTCTAATTAATGTCATCTCTCACCCTTAAGATGCTCCAAAACCTCCAATAAGACTTTGGTTCATCTTCAAGAAAAGCCTCCGATGAAAGACGTTTCACCAAAGATGTTCACGTTTCAAAAGTTCAGCGAAAAAACATCACCATGTAATCCATATGGTTTGCGCTCTATAATATACCTGCTTACATTTAGACGTATGTTCACATTCACTGGACATTAGCACGCGCATTAAATTATTACATTATATATTTCACATACTGAGTGTGAGGGGTGTTCATGAGTACAAGTGTACATGATTTAAATTAATGTATTCCACTCATGATCCCTCCTTTTTATTCATATTGGTTATTTTGTATTCATTTGTTCATGAAAACTTTATAATGCAGTTCCATATTTTATTTGGGAAAAATAGTTTTACATTTATTTGATGACGTCATTTCCGGTTATCCCGCGCTGTCTCGTCAGACCGCGAGGAGAGGTGAGCAGCCGGCGGTGCTCCGTCAAAAAAAACATAAAAGTTATTGAATGTTTTATAAAGTATCTCATGTGCAAAAATATTGTTGTTAAAAGTGTTAAAAATACATTAAGAAGCATTTTAAGCATGTATGGGTGAGATAGATAGTGTTTTAACAGAGTGTGCACATGTGTGCATTTATGAACAGAGCACAGTGATTGTAGCTAAAAATGATTAATATAATTATTATAACTAGTTATAATTAACTGGTGTTTAATCTGTCCAGGAGGAAAAATCACAGAAAATCTGTCTCATTACTGTACTCTCTCTTTCTCTCTGCTTCATCCAGGTACAGTTCTGTTCATTTGTTTAACAAACACACCTGATTCAGATCATCAGCTCATTAGTATTGACTCCAAGAACTAAAATGGGTGTGCCAAACAAATGAGAGATGTAAAACGTGCAGTGTGGGATTCCCAGAAGAGTCAACATTTTAAATTAATATTATTAATACCTTCAACCAGGACCCTGGATTTCTGTTCTTTGGGGTCAGAGCTGGACCCTACACGAGGAACTTGCAAACATCGTGCCAGATTTTAAGAGAACTACCTACAATGTCATTATCAAACTTTAGAGCTTTCTTTGATAAACCAGTAAATAATATCTACTGTAGACGATGTGGATGCTTCTATGTTACTCCAAGCAGTCTCAGAGTCCTCCTCAAGTCTTCAGAGCGCAGTCGACATGCCCAGAAATATACTGCAGCTGAAGATTAGGATACGCCAAACTCCTGTGACAGGACTGCTCTGTAATGCTACAGTACAGTAAAATATCATCAGAAAAACAGAGAAATGTGGTCTTTAGAGTTGGGGAAATGATATGATCCTGGTGAATCACCTGATGAGAGGACAAACCCTTCTCCATTATATTAACTCTTTCAATGTTTGAGGGTTTTTTCAGCCACTGCCAGCTTTTTTTGATGATTTTTACCTAAACTTGACAGCCTTCAGAATATTTTCTGCTATGAATATATAGATATATTATAAATCAAAATAAAGAACAAAGCCTCTGCTCTTAAAATAACATTTTATGTGTTCATGTTGTAATATATTTTTAGCTCATAAAATATAATTAATATATATATATATATATATAATTACGATTAATTATGATTCATTGCAATTATTTATATTAGCTACCAGTAGTAACTGTAGCAGAGTTATCATCAACTAATCTGTTCGTTCAGCGAACACAGTGTAATTAAAAAGGATATTTTCTTGGCCACAGAAAAATGCCTTCATACAGTATCACTGCATTAGAGCGTGCAGCAGGGGTCAAACCGTAAAGGGACATTACGTTGCAAGGCAGAATCAGACACTTGTGTATTTTGTGCAAAAGTTTTATTAACTCTACGTTAACTCACATGTATAAATACATTCACACTAAAGGGAAAGTGCAAAGCAACGTTTAAAGGTTAAACCATTAAGAAAGATTGGTAGATAAAAGAGGAGCTGGAAGAGAGGCTACAAGGCCGTAAAGGTCTGGCTCAGAGTTTAGTTGCTGCTGTTGAGTTCACTTCTCATCTCAGTCTCTGATGCTCTGCACCGACTCCAAGGGCCTTGGTCAGGAGACCAGAGAGACATGCTGGCGTTCCGGCATCCGGAAAAGTAGAAAAGAGAGAGTGAGTTTCTGGTGTGCAAGGACCAATGGTGTGTTGATGCTTTGGAGGGAACTTTTTATGATCCTTTGTTCCTTACAGACTAATTTGCATATGCACAGGATTGGTGGATCCATAGACAAATTAGAATAAATTCTTAAAACACTGAATATTGCAGAGATATCAACATATGGCATAGACTCTCAGTTTGATCATCTGAAGACGAGTCCTTCGATACCAGGCTCTAGTGAGGGGGTGTGGTCTATCAGAACCATGCATGAAACAGTGTACCATACTCAAGACAGGAACAGTGTTCATCATGACCTGAAGGATGCGTGTTTACTGAGAGGAAGTATTCCTGTGAATTATTTTAAGGAAAAGTCCACTGTCTTTGAAAAAGGAAGCACGGTCGCTCTGTTCACGTTCCTTCGAGCCCTACACCGATCTTATCAGTTGGGTTGCCATGGAAACGGAAGGCCTGGGGTGTTAGATGTTAGTTGGGGATGTCTGAGTTATCTCTTGGGTTGCTGAAAGCGGTACTAAAGACTGAGAACATTTGTTACCTGTAACAAATAGTTTGTGCCTGATTGGATCAAATGCTGCACCACAGGTCACCACAGGTTTCATCAGAAGAATTTGGACAAAAACTGAGAAAAATAATAATTCTCATCAAAATATGAAAATGCAAAGCAGTGCATTTTCAAGCATAATACATTCATATTTCATTTTCTTTCACCTGTAAATAATGATATAATAACTGAAAGCACTGAGGACGTGGTAGAGCCGAGGGGACCCACTAGGACCCAGGGTCCAGCTAGGAACACATCTAACGCTGTGGGTCAGATGTGTGTGTGTGTGTGTGTGTGCCGAGGCTCTCGAGGGAATCACTAATCCTCAGCTGTTCAGAGGAAACCGCACAAATGATTTGGAGTAAAGCTCAGGCTATTTTTAGCTTGTTTGAGCTCTTCAGTGTGTCAGTGTTTGCAGCAGATAGCAAACATTGCTTCAAATAAAGCAGCAGAAACTCATCCACATGAACTCAGCTCACCTCAGCGCTTAGCCTCTGCTTCATCTGCTGCTCATTTCAACAAGCTTTCTCGTTTACAAAATGCTTTTTATTTTCTTGCGTTTTTATGTTTTACATAAAATACTATTAAATACCTGCAATTAATTCTATAAAAACACATGCTATAAATTGGCATAAAATACAAACTTAATAAAGACAAATACCAGCTTTAATGTAAATCGTTTTTTTAATTTATATTTGTTTTTGATAAATACTGAATATTTCTTTTTGTTGGAAGAATATTTTTTTTATTTTTATTTTAATGAAGTTAAGCCAAATAAATATGTTTTCGGAATTCAGTTCAGCTCAGTTTCTTTCAGCAAATATAGTCTGAATTATTGCTCTCTCATCTGTCAGATGATTTTGTAGAAGAATAAGTTAAACATAGATTTGCATCCATCAGACACGCACTGAACGCTGGGATCAAGCTGTATTTCTGTGGTGAATGAAGCTTTGGTGTGGTGTCATGTTTTCTGCATCAGATCATCAGAGCCACTGACACAACAAAATATCAATAAATAAATAAATAATACAATAATTATAAACTATTTAATTATTTACCTTCAAATATATTGCAAAAATGTACTCGAAGGGACAAAAAATGAAAACAAACAAAAAACTGATGATTCTGCAGCCTCTGTTTAGAGACAGAAGTCATTGACATGCAGCGGAGAGAGTCACGTGTTTCACACCGCTGCACTGACGCCTCTATTTATAGCATCTCTTAAGTGCAGCACTTGAACCTGTTGAGATGAGGCAGGTGTAAGAACAGGTGACAATCACAGACACGGTGTGCTCATACACCTCAACACATATCAATATCATATCAATGATTCAGCTTCACGAAAGAGCCGCTTCTGTTTCAGCACAAACTCAGGGTTTGGTTCTTCATGAGCTCAGTCTTCACACAGTACTTCACCTGGACCACAGCAAACCTTTCTCAGCTAGTTTCATCATAATTTAATACCAAAACATGCTGAGGAATATATACTGGCAACACTTTATTTTAAGGATATTATTTTATTTATTTATTACATGAATAAATGATGCATAATCAGAAGAATCTAATCCCAACCCAACCCTGTAGTCTATTAATCACACATGTCGTTCATTAGACCAGCATTACTGTAACAAACACCACCTTAAACTGAAGTGGAGCCTGTGCTGATATGGATGCTATTATAAATCATCAAATTACCATTTATCTGATCTGAAGTCATGACACTGCAATACATGATTGATTTATCTTCATCAGAGTCATCAGCAGCACATACTGGAGCGATCAGAACCATCCGGATATTTTGTACATTTCGTGAGAACTTCATTTGAACAACTTTAAATGTGATTTTCTCAATATTTTGCTCCTCTGATTCCAGATTGTCTAACAGTTGTATCTCAGACAGGTTTTGTCCTCTCCTAACACTCCAGACATCAGTGGAGAGATGATTTATTCAGCTTCAGGTGATGCACAAATATCAGTTTCGAAAAGTTGACCCTTATGTCTGGTTTTGTAGACCACGGCTGCATTTAATGATTTCTTTTCGGTGGCACTTTATTTTCTGAACACTTTGCATGTAGCCCCATAATACTGATTTATTGTCTGACTGGGTCAATGCTTCTGAAATCACGTAGGTCATAAATTCTGAGTGATCCTTGGAGCGATCATATCCTAACGCATTGGTTTTCGAAGGCACGCAGTGATATACACTCTTCACGTGTCAGTTCTGCTGAAGCTCAGCGCGTCAGACGCGCGCTCCTCGGAGATCCGCGGAATTATCGCGGCGCGCAGCGCGCAGGCGTGATCCAGTCTGAGCCGCGCGAGCTGGAGGCCAGTCGCTCGTGCAGCGCGTCTCTTCCGTCTCCTCAGCTCCACCTCTCCCGCCGGATATGCCCTCCGGACCCCGGCGACGCTCCGCGCCTCTGCCCGGCGCGTGAATGGCCCTCCCGCCATGGACGAAACGCCGTTCCAGAAAGTCAAGACACGGCGCAGGAGAAGCCACTGCCCGCCGGGGGTCATCGCCTGCGAGGACGAGTTCGACTGCAAGGAGCTCGAGTCGCTCTTCCACAGCTACAGCCTGAAGCTGGAGCAGACGCGCACGCTGACGGCGCTGACGGTGCTCGCGCTGCTGGCGTCCAGCCTCAGTCTGCTGGAGCTGCTGCTGTCCGGCGCCAGCTTCACCGTCGCCAAGGGCTCGTACCCGGTGCACTCCGTCGTCTTCGTCTCGCTCTTCATTGTCACCAACGTCAAGTACCTGCGGGCGAGCCAGCTGCAGCAGATCGCGCACCTGAGCTTGTTCTTCTGCTTCAGCTTTTCGCTGCTGTGCTGCCCGTTCTCCGCGGCTCCGGAGCACGGCGTGTGGCAGCTGCTGCTGCTGACGTTCGTGGCGTACGCGCTGCTGCCGGTGCGCACGCTGCTCGCGCTGCTGTTCGGTGTGCTGGTGTCCGTGGCCCACGCCATCGTCACGGCGACGTCTGTGACGGCGAAGACGCAGCGGCTGTGGAGAGCGGTGAGTTCAGCGCCGGACAGCTACAGTTAGACTCGTGTGAGCCTGGAGCAGCAGCACAGGTGTATCAGCAGTACGGGTCAAAAATACACCATAGGATATTAGGTAAAGATCATATTCCGTGAACATACTTTGTAAGTTTTCTACTGTTAATATATCATCTTCTTTTTTGATTAGTAATATATAAGGACTCCATTTGAACACATTTAAAGGTGATTTTTTTGCACCTTCAGATTCCAGATTTTTAAATAGCTGTATCTTAGCTAAATGCTAACAAACAATTTATTGAGCTTGGAGATGATGTATGAATCTCAGTTTCAAAAAACTGCCCCGTTTAGTGCTCCAGGGTCACACACACACACACACACACACACACACACACACACACACACACTCACAGCTGTTTCAGCACTGGACAGCGGTCATCAGTCAGTCACACTCAGAGACTTCAGTGTCGCCAGTTTAGCTGTTTTTTAGATGTATTTAGCAACTTCTCACCTCTCTTGAGACTTTTCTCAACTATACAGCAACTTCTTGGACAAACCTTATAAGTTCTCATCTGCCCACTGATCTACTGTAAATTCATCTGTATGTACTAGATTAGTGCCCATTAACAAATGTTGTTTTTTCCTAACGAAGAACATTAACATAAATATTAATCTCAAAGGTTTTCAAACAAAATAAATTCATTTTGCTTGTATACTCTACGCTTCATGCTGCAAGGTTCCAGAGCACATCTTCATGGTCACTTCAAAATATGAACTGAATCTCTGAGTGAACACTGATTGATAGTAAATCACACAGCAGGATTTCTCAGTGGTTATTTCAGGATAATCATAAAATCAAAATTTAAATTGACCCTCAAACTACAAAAAATCACGTGACTGTTTACCTCATGTTTTGCTCTCTGTCTGGTCGTGGTCAGACTCTTTCAGAAAGGTTAAATCTCAGATACCTGTCGAGTGTGTTTGATTAGATGCAGGGCAGAAAGGAACAGGTCAGTTTAACAGCATAGAAATGATTCGGCTCAAATGATGTTTATGACAGTAATAAAACAGCTGTACTGTCAAGAACCTTAAAACATCGAGAGATTCCATGAACTATACGAAAACACACAGACCACATGCAAGTGAAGAAAGCATGCGGCTCGTTCAGATATCATGCATTAGTTCTGGATGACGTTCATCTGTTGTGACAGACACGGTCCAGAGCCGTCCAGAGACCAGCAGCAGAGCAGATCTATGTAGGACACCTCTGAACAGAGACCAGACACACTTCTGAAGCTATTTTAACACAGAAATGAAGAAGACAGAGTGTACAGAGGACCCTGACAGGAGTCTAGAGAACTGCATCTATCTATCTATGGGTTGCGTCAATGTAAAAATGCATTGATTGCTCAATCCACAGTAACACTTTAGTTTAGGGACCAACTCTCACTATTAACTAGTTGATTATTAGCATGCATATTACCAGTGTACCAGGCTATTTATTAATATGTATTAAACACACATGCTGTCTTTTTCAGCATGATCATATTTTAGATCTTTTCATTCTTAAACCCCATATCTAAACTTACAACTACCTTACAAACTATTTAGAAAGAAACCCCAGCAAATTAGGAGTTTGTTGAAGCAAAAGTGATAGTTAACCTGATAATTTCCTCTCATGTGAGCACGTTTAGATTGTCTTAGCTTAGGTTAGATCAGTACTATGATGAATCTCTCTGAGCGAGTCAGTTCTGCTGGTCTGTCTCTGTACATCAGTGAGTTTTAGTGTGTGTGTGTGTGTGTGAGACAGAGAGAAAGCAAGGCTGCTAAATAAAGGCTCTGCATGTGCGTGTGTCCTCTGATCAATCTAATCCAATAAAGAGCAGATATACTCACGTCCCTGAACCCAAACCAGCTCTGACCTCACTGAAGAGGAGAAACACACACACAGACCTCATACTGTTCGTATTGAGCACACACACTTCACAAAACTGTCAGAAATGAAAGGATGGCTGCAGTGTAAAACACTTTAGAAAGTCATTACTGCTGTGAACACAACTAAACTCCATCCATCAGTCATACTCTAGTCTAGAGAGACTGGGTTGTTTAACCCAACCTGCTGGACAGTTGGAACTTTATTTTAAAGTTTCTGTATTTCTTACTTAAAATGAAATTACCATATACTAACCCTGATCATAAGCCTAAAACAGATATTTCCTGAAAAGTATCCCTCAAATCTGATTGGTTGATTGGAATGTTGTTGCAGGAAGGTCTTGTACTTGGTGAAATCACACTCACCGTATGGGTCTATCATTGCTCTTTTTCTTGATTTTGATTGATTGATTCCCTTCTCCTCGTTCGTAAGTGGCTTTGGGTAAAAAATGTAAATGTATCCAGCAGGTTGAGCATTTAAGCATTTAACCCAACAATAGCTGGGTTTGTTTTGTATCTATTAATCATCATTAGTACTGAGATGTCATCAGTATGAGCCTGAGCTATAGTGTTTGTGTTCTTCAGCTGGTCGCGAACACGCTGCTCTTCACCGGAGTCAATCTATCAGGTCTGTTCGTTCGGATCCTGACGGAGAGAGCTCAGCGGAAGGCCTTCCTTCAGGCTCGGAACTGCCTCGAGGAGAGACTGCGCATGGAGGATGAGAACGAGAAACAGGTCACGGATACACCATAAACACAACCACACCTGACCAGAACTGAACTCTAAAACACTGAGTGTCATTAAGAAACATTCAACAGCTTGCATCACTCTTTTTAAATAACAAAAACTAGTGAAATATTACAACCAAGTTAGGAAAACACGTCACTAAACGAGTGATGCCATTGGAACCAATTATTCTGACCTAGTTTTGTTCAAATGACAAACACAGCAGAATTAAACAGCAGGTTACTCCCTTCATTACAGATGCATCAAATAACACTTGATTTCTACATGTATTCTCCTCATCCAGTGCGAATGCAAAGCATGCTCATTTATTTAAAAACACAAAGAAGTCTGAATTACAGACAATATAAAGTTAATGTAATAATCAACAATATTATTTCAACAGACCTGTTTACAGCTTATAATGTTTAATTAAATCAGAAAATTAGAACATTCATAACCATGCAATAATTTAGTTGGTGATGATGATGAGAATGATGAGGATAGTGATGATGATGAGGCTGATGGTGATGGTGAGGATGATGATAGTGATGATGGTGAGGATGATGATAGTGATGATGATGAAGATGACGGCGAGGATGATGATAGTGATGAGGATGATGATGATGATAGTGATGATGATGAGGATGATGATGGTGAGAATGATGAGGATGATGATGAGGCTGATGGTGATGGTGAGGATGATGATAGTGATGATGATGAGGATGATTATGATAGTGATGATGGTGAGGATGATGAGGATGATGATAGTGATGATGATGAGGATAATGGTGGGGATGATGATGAGGATGATGAGAATTATGATGATGATGACAGTGATGAGGGTGATGATGATGATGGTGGGGATAATGATGATGATGAGGATGATGATGATTGAGAGAATGATGAGAATGATGGTGAGGATGATGATAGTGATGGTGAGGATGATAGTGATGGTGATGATGGTGACGATTTTGAGGATGATGATGATGACAGTGATGATGGTGATGAGGATGATGGTGAGGATGATGATGATGGTGAGGATAATGATAGTGATGATGAGGATGATTTTGAGGATGATGATGGTGATGATGATGGTGAGGATGATGGTGAGGATGATGATGATAGTGGTGAGGATGATGATAGTGATGATGAGGATGATGGTGATGATGGTGAGGATGATGATAGTGATGATGAGGATGATTTTGAGGATGATGGTGGTGGTGGTGATGATGGTGAGGATGATGATAGTGATGGTGAGGATGATTTTGAGGATGATGATCGTGATGATGATGACAGTGATGATGGTGAGGATGATTGTGAGGATGGTGATGATGGTGAGGATGATGAGGATGATTTTGAGGATGATGGTGGTGATGATGATGATGGTTGCACACCTGCAGGAGCGTCTGCTGATGAGTCTGCTGCCCAGAAACGTGGCCATGGAGATGAAGGAGGACTTCCTGAAACCTCCAGAGAGGATCTTTCACAAGATTTACATCCAGCGGCACGACAACGTCAGGTAAGCCCAGCTGATACGCTCCATCTCTATACAGTCTGTTCAAACAAAATTGATGTCTGTTTATCCAAGAACAAATGAGAATATCAATAAGTTTTGTAGCTTCAAGAATTCATCTACATTTAATTTAGAATATAGTGTGTGATACGTAACTTTATTCAATTTGCTGAAGGGCACAGGTAGCTGAATTTGGCATTTTTATTGTGGGTTAATGTGTAGATTGTTTTCACTACTGTAATGTTGAAAAGCTATAGCCAATGGTGAAGAATTCCCCAGAGACTTCAGTAGTACTGATATCATTCCACTCCCTCTGTGCCATAAAAAGATGGCATTAAAAATATTAAAAATACACTGCCTTCGTATTGTTTCTATATTAATGTGAAGATCAAATGTCAAAGTCATTGTAAAATTAAAGTATATTTCCAAACTTCAGTGTTAGTGTTAGGTGGGATTAATCACGATTCGTTTGAGAAAAAAATGTGATAAATTATAATTTTTTGTTTAATTTCTTGACAGCACTTAACAGAACAGTTATTATTAAAGATTATTGTGATTAGCATTAAATTCTTTCAAACAAATATTTACTGAGTAATCCAGTTTTGTAGAGGTAAGTAAACGGGGGTAAAAATGACTTCAGAAAGATGGGAGCATCATCATTAAAAATGGGAAAAGAGCAAGTTTTTTCTCCAAAGTTTGCATGACTGCAATTCAAGAAGTATTAAAGATATCTTTTAGATATCAGGTCTTAACAAACTTTTCTTCCAGCATTATCATTTCTAAAGCCCTATATAGTTCAGTTCCAGAGATATCGGAATCTCAATGCTGCTCCAGGAGTAAATTATTAAAATTTACACATTTTTTGTGATCAGAAACCAAATGTAGGTTACTGGACACAAACATGATGCCCCCTTTTCTTTTAAAGAGGAAAGTCTGAAGAACAAACAACATTAAAACTTGAGATGTATCTCATTTACTTCTGTCAAAACAACTGTATTGAACACACCCCTCTGAGTGCCATAAATATTCATTTTCTAAAGTTTTCATACCTATAACTCAAGAGGTATTAAAAGATTAACATAATTTTAGATTCTAGTTCTTTAAAAATGATTTTGGAATATTCATTTCCAAGGCCCTGTATCATTCAGTCCCAGTAACATGATAAAAATGTGTATAATGACACGGGTATGACAAGGAGAAGTGATATCTTCACTTTTAATAACACTTATAAATCACACAGAATGAAGTGTTTGAGAATGTAGAAGTGTGTGTGTGTTTCCTGTAAGGGGTAGGTTTAGGTGTAGGGTCAGTGTAGGACAATACCACATACAGTCTGTACAGTA
>JAUCNO010000385.1:2981491-3007453 GCA_032353835.1 Enteromius viviparus | reverse complement strand
ATTGTTGTGTGTTTGTTTGTGGCGCGTTCACGATGATGTCACGGCAGTAGAGGCGGCGCAACTATAACGACACGTGAATAATCCCGCCCACTTTAAAGCGGTACTAAACTGCAGTGGAAGCGCAAACCGAGCCGAAGTGAGCCGTACCGTGCCGCAACGAGCCGTACCGAGCCGAGTCGTACCATGCAGTGGAAAAGCGCCAATAGTTTTCTCCTAGGTGCTGACACCTAGATGAACACCTAGATGACGAAAAGTCTTCACCGGATACAGTAACTTTTTGTTATTCCTGATACACTGTTAGTGAACACATGGAATAAAAACTGTCTTATTTGCAAATTTTTCACACAACTTGACTCAAGCAATAATTTGAGTTTGGGGCGGAGCTAATAATATGACCAACCAATGGCAGAAAGACGCCAAGAGCTCTTACTGTATAATGAACGTTTTAATAACCTTAGTAAAAAAAGTGTATTTATCAAAACATTTTTATTGAATATTGAAAAAGAAACACATGAATAGAGGCGATCAAGTCCTTAGAAAACACATGAGCAGTTTTAATAAAACAATCTGTAAGGTAAGGAAGCTGGAGCTGCTTGGCTCATCACTGACAGACGAGACACTGTTGGTGTCTGGATTCACACGTGGTCAGTTCCCGGGCGTCCCGCGGCGCGAGGAGGTGGGTAGGATTTCCCAGCGGGTTTCCTCCCACAGTTAGAGCAGAGCATGATCCCACCGATGAGGGTCAGAGCCGCAGCGCCCCAGCCCACGTATAGAGCCTTCCCGAACTCATATCTGTGTGCACATGACCTTTATACAGCCTCACAAGACATTTATTACTGTCAGCGTTTGAATAGAGTAAACTTCTGATGCTCACCTTGAATTTGTAGGAGTAAAGGGATTGAAGAAATTTTTTCTTATGTTTTCTCCGTACCAGCTGGTGGCAACAAGAGCGCAAACCCTTGTAGAAATAAGAAGAGATCTGAAATAAACTTGCTGCATGTGAACAGACCTATTTTAATCGTTTAACAGATTTTGTTCTTCATTTACTCAAGTTTCAAAACTTAACGCTCAGAAGAGTTTGTGATGTGTTGTTTTTAGTTTATATCGTGCTGAAGGCTGGAGTGAGGGTTTTAATACAGCGTTATCTGTGTTAAAGTCAGTGCAGAGGTACGGTGAGCGTGATTTGACCAAGTACAAGATGTTCCTGGATCAACCAATCAGAAATATCTGTTTTAGGCTTATAGTCAGGGTTAGGTGCTTCTATACTCATGTTAATCAGTTAACATTTCCCACAGATTTTAGTCATAAATGTTGTGTAGGGTTAGGGATTGGTATAAGCCTAGATTATTGGACAGTAATGTTGATCCAGGAACATGTCTTTCTCTCTGCAAAATCACGGCGACCATTACATACCTTCTTATTTACTCAACACAACAAACATCTATGTGCGCTCCTTTATTTGAAACAATTAGTTAACAAATAAGACTTCACATCACCCAGTGTGATTGACAAATGATAGATAGACTTGCATAATTTCTTTTAGTCAGTTTTATCTTTACTCAACATGGTTTTATTTGTCCCCCCACTCAAACCCTGGGATAATAGTTGCTCTTTTTTACTGAGTGGATTCTGTAGGTTTATTTCTACAAAGAGAGAACAGCAACATATCTGCAATAATGAAGAGGGCGCCTCCAGCCACAGCCACTTTGTTCTTCTGCTCCTTGTCGTCAGAGAGGCAGGTGGTGCACTTCAAGCCGACGGAGGCGACCAGCAGACCGAAGAAACACAGGAGGATGGAGGTGATCATGAAACCACGACCCGCCTGAACCTCTCCTGAGACACACATCACAAAACAGACGACATCACATCACTTACAAAACCACAGCTCGTCACATCACTATCCATTCTATCCCACACCCTCATCAGTGTCTTATCCTATCATCTAGCAACAAGTTTGCTCAAAACTCACAAACATCCTTTTATCCCAACCTTTATTCTTCCACCCTTCCTTCACAGCCGTTTACAGCTGGGTTTTTTATGGTTCCAAATGTTTCATCCTTTTCTTCTGTCTCAGTTCACTCAAACCTATTTCTGAATATCAGGTCAAGCATCTCTCAATGATCAGCTCTTCCCAAAACCAGAAACCTTGGCTTGGTTCAGCAAGCACTTCTGTCCAATCCTCTTTCTCCAGCATATGTCCTGAACATCATTCAGTTCATCGGGGCAGGAACATCAGCAGACTGATTTAGAAATCTCGAACTGATGGTCATCACGAGCATACCTCAGCTATGTCTTCAGCAGTATCGAAGACCTCCATCAAGCTTGTGCTTAACTCAGCTTTCCCAACTTAGTGGGTCCTAATCATCCGGCCTTAATACAGGATTGAGACGATACCCCAACCCTGAGTCTCTCTGGTCCAACAACTCTAGATCAACCTGCCCTTCACCCCACTCCCTCTAGCCCTTTACTACTCTTCCCCAACGCCCTGTTCAGTTAACTAGTACATAGCTTGTTTGTGAGGTCAACCCTCACATCACACTTCATCACACCACATCATGACAACACATCCCATCATATACAACACAACACACCACAAGACATAACATACCATAACATAGCAATAATGTAACAATATAACAACATTACATCATGAGCTTATTCAACATTTAAACTTGACGAGAGAAAAACCTTAAAGATTAAAATAATGTAAAATACATTATAACCAGAATATTTAGGTTTTTGTTTCCTTTTTAACCTTTCCATTTTTATTAGCTTTTGTTGTTAAATGTAAATATTTTTTATTTTCAGCTTTCGTTTTTAGTTATTTTTTTTTTATTATATTGAGATCAAACTAAATGCATTTTTGCACAGACAGTTAGTTATAACCCTTTTTAAAACATTTTGTTTCAGTAGTGAAATCAGATATTTTTATGTATTTTTTTTCTTTGTTCTTTTTCTTTTTGTTACACAGATACAGCTTCAGCTTAACTGTTGATTCTTACATCCTGAGGTGTTTCAGTAATCCTACTAAACATCTTGTGAAGAATTTGCGCTATTCGCTTGACTTGTCTGAACAAGAATACACACATACACTCTAACCCTAACACACTCTCTCTCTGTCTCACACACACACACACACACACACACTCTTACCTGGCAGCTGCAGTAAGGAGTCATAGACTTTACACTGCATCTGTCCTGTGCTCTGATACACACAGGAGCTCCAGAGCCCCTCATACATGGCCTGCGCGGTGATTATATTGTCTCCGGCGTATGAGGACATCTTCCACTCGGCCATGGCTGTGGAGGCAATCAGACCCAGGAGACCCAGAAAGGCCAAAGTGTAGCCGAGGAGCTGCAGCCCTGCATTGGCCATAGCTGGAGTGAAGAGTGGAGTTAGAGCCGCTGGAGAGAGAGATTCACTCAGAGCCACTGACACATGAATGAAGCCCCTCCATCCTCCTCCTCCTCCTCCTCACCTGAGCTGAAGCTCCACCTGCTCCACCTCAAGCCCCTCCTATTGAACACAACATACACTCAAGAAACAGCTTCTGCTTCAGATTGCAGAATTAAAAAACAAAACAAATAACTTTGTTATTATGTGTCCCCTCACTGAATGAAATTCGAAGACATTACATACGTTTTCTGCAAAAAATGTTCTTCAACTGTTGTTAAGAGAATGTTAGAATAAATGTAATAGTTTATTCAAAGTGAGTTTGTGTTAAGTTCTCAAAACGTTAGAACTAAAAATTATCTAACATTTTTATATGTTATGTTATGTATGTTTCAAGAAAAAAACACATTCAAAAGTAAAGTTCCTACCATAATGTGTGAATCAAATCAAATCAAATAGAATAGAATAGAATGTTAATGGAATCTGAGATTAACAAAACGTTTCTAGCTGCAGGTCTCATTATTCAACATTAGTTCATGTTTTAACATTAAGAAACAATGAATGAAATACATTTATTACAGTATCTATTCATCACTGTTAATGTTAGTAAATAAATGTTTATGTCAATTTATTAACTGATCCAACTTTTCATTTTAAAGATGTATTTGTAAATTATAAAATTAACATTAACTTAATGAATAAATTCTTTAGAATTACTTTCATGTATAATTCATGTTAATTAATGTAAGTAAAGTACGTGCTGTTTGGAAAAAATACTAGTAACTGATGAAAACAAGTGGAAGTGTATTATATTCAGTCTCATATATCTCTGAACACTGTGCTCCTCACAAACATGTTTGTCTTTATGGGTCAGGATTAGGTCCAACAACACCTCCTTCTGTCCTGTAGTCACCACATAATCACCAGATTTAGGAGAATTAGTTATCAGCGCTGAACTAAATGGATAATTATTTGTCCAAAATTGTTTTAGAGCAGTTCAAGGCGGCAGAACATTAAACCCTGCCTGAAGTCACGGATAGACCTGACCAATCGCTGTCAGTTTACTCAGAGTTTATCTGAAAGTCAAAGTGGAGTTTGCTTATTTCAGCTCAAGCTGCATGTGGACTACAGAGCAGAGGTAATGTCTGTTTTCACGTTTAATCTGCCGACTGTTAAGAAAATAATCATCTTTCTTTCAATCATAAAAACCTAATGTACATTTGATGACATCACACGTTGGTAAAACTTTATTTCTATAGTCCAATTTAGACAGTCTACTTACAGTAACTAACTACATGTTAACTAGCAGTCATTAGAGTATTAGTAGACTGTCTGCTTAATATCTTAAGATCTAGCACTTTATTTTGATGAGTTCACAACGCACTACAAACTGACAGAAACTTCTTCTACTAACCCTAAATCTACCCTAACTGTTACTCTGAGAGTTATAGTCAAGTCGTAGTTAATAAATGAGAATTAGTTGACATGTAGTTACTTATAGAATGTCTAAAGTTGTCTATCAAAGTGCATCCCAAACATGTTTTCTCATACTCGTAGAAACATCAATGTATTAAAGTACTCCTATGATGCCTTTTCACATATGATCGTTCATGCAGTGTGTCATGTAGAACATAAACTATCTGCAAAGTTGTGATGCCGACAGTGCACGATAAATTAAGCTTTTGTCAATAAAAAAAGAGTCGGCTCACATTCACCTAAACGAGTCGTCAGCAATTCAAATCTTTTTCTGTTATGGATCCGCTAAGTAACATATCTGCATAATGTCCGCCCACGTTCTACTTCGCAAACAACTTCTTATGGCAATGGGCGTTTCACATTCCGACACACGCGGTAGCGGTAGACCAATCATAAGGACTGCTCCATCTGACCAATCACAGCAGTGAGGGCTCACGGAGAGGCGGGGTTTAGACAGACTGATTCTTTGAACTGCTTCGCACGAGTCGTTTACGAGTCTTTTAGAAATGGGGTAAAATTAAATCTAGTTTTGGAGAAAAATAAAGTGTTTTTTGACCTTATACATGTACACCTGTTTTAAGAGACTCATAAAGCAATATTAGACACTTTTAAAATGGCATAATAGGGGCACTTTAAATGCTATAATGTCATTGTGTAAATACAGACAAGATGTTTGAAGTGTTCTTAAATATTAAAACCTTAAAATCTGGTTCATTTTGGACATGTAGCCCAAACTCAGCAGACACAAACAAACGCAGTGACTGAAACTGAACTGTGTTTCTCTTCCCAGAAGACATGAGCAAACAGTGGGCAGCAGTCGTCCTTGTCCTGATTCAGCTTCACTGCTGTGATAGCTGTCCTGATCTGTGCCAGTGCTTCTCCGCTGTGAAGGTCGTCTGCTCAGACGAGTCCCTGAAAGCTTTACCTGTCCACATCCCTGATGAGGTGAGAGAACTGATCGTAGTGGTGTCAGGCATCTCACTTCTGAACGGCAGCTCCTTCAGAGAGAACCTCAGACTTACCAAGCTGGTGGTTCTCAACAGCCTCGTGAAGACGATCTCTCACGACGCCTTCGAGCGCCTGCATGAGCTGGAGGAGCTGGAAATCAGCGGAAACTCTTACTGGCTGAGTTTCAACGTGCAGACCTTCAGCTCGCTGGCCAACCTCACGAGACTGCTGCTCAACAACAATAAGATCAGCGATCTGGACGCTGGCATTTTCCAATCTTTGCACAAACTGGAGACGTTGCATCTGAGGGGGAATGGTTTGTCGTATCTGCCCAGGCTTCTCTTCCACCGTCTCCACAAACTGCAGGAGCTTGACCTGTCCTCCAACCATATCAGCTCCGTCTCGGCCGATGTCTTCCAGAACAACTCTCTCCTGAGATCGCTCTCGCTGCAGGCCAACTCGATCTCACAGCTCCCGGCAGGGATCTTCACTAACCTGGGTCACCTAGAGGAGCTTAATCTCCGAAGCAATAGCATCAGCAACATAAGTGCCGAAACATTCCCATCTGGTTTGCGCAAGCTGATCCTGAAGAAGAACGCTCTGGCGCAGCTTCCACGCAATGTTTTCCACAAACTGTATCACATCACGTACCTGGACTTGTCTCAGAATCAGCTCTCTGACGTCCCCTCGGATCTCTTTCAGAACCTCATCTCACTAAAAAAAATAGATCTCTCTGAGAACCAGATTACGGTGTTGCCTGGCTCTGTCTTTAATGGGCTGTTTAGTATCAAAGCCATCCACCTGCAGAAGAACAAGCTGAGCTCACTGGAAGCGAAACTCCTGAAGGATCAGCACGACATGGAGCAGCTGTACTTGTCCATGAACAGGCTACAGAGCGTCCCGCAGGGCTTCTTCGATGACCTGGACTACCAGTGCATGGTCCAGCTTCACGGGAACCCCTGGCGCTGTGACTGTGGGTCACAGTACCTCTCTGACTGGCTGAGGTTCAACGAAAGGAACGTGGAGGATCTAACCAGGGTTTACTGTGGTGCTCCTGCAGTTTTTCGAGGACATCCTCTGCTGTCTGTGGACAAGGAGCAGCTCATCTGCAGGAGTAACTCCAGCTCTGAGTTTCAGGGCTCCTCTGTCCCAAACGTTACGGGGATCCCGATTGATGGCGACGAGGATGGTGCGATTCATTGCTCGCTCAGAAAAGACGAAGACATGACATCCCTTCAGTGCAATGTCACTAAATGCACTAGCGCGACGTTTCAGGTCCTTTTTAAATTTGCAAAGAAACAGGAGAGTTTCATAAGCAAGTGTTCAGCGCTTGAAGACTCCTTCAATGGGACAACTGATTTCCCTTTACTCTGATTAACAGCACAGAACACTTTGTTAGTTTTAAGGCAGAGATGTCCAGTGGTGCTCCTGGAGGGCCAGTGTCCTGCAGTTTTGCCTCAAACACACTGCCCTGGATATTTTGAGTAGTTCAAAGGCTTTGATAAGCAGGTTCAGGTGTGTTGAGACTACAACTCTGCAGGTCACTGACCCTTCAGGAGCACACTCCTGATTTGGAAGTACAGCCGTTTGTCCCCGGGGCTTGAACCTCAGAGGGTCATCTTTGTACCTTATTTGACCCTAGAAGTGTATACCCTAGAGCAGTGTTCTCAGACCTGTCCTGACGACCCTCTTCAGACACACACTCAAGTCTTGCATTCTCTCATAATGAGCTGTAGTGTGGAATAAAATCTGTTGTGCGGTCCTAGTGAGATGAGGTTTAGGAAGTTCTGGTTTAGAGAAGTAATGTACACTCTTAGGGTACCTTTTAGGGGTAAATAAGTTCAAAGGTGTCCCTTGAAAGGTCCTGCTCCAGTAATTATCTGTTGTACCCATAATCGTAACAAAATGAGCTTCTGTTTTAGTTTGCTAGTTGTGTATTTTTCTTTAGATCAGTTTATAAAAAATTGTACAAAACAGTTTTTCAGTGTGACTTTTTTATAAACCTCATGAAGAAACAAACTCATTTTCAGATTTCTCTATAAGACCAGACCACTTTTTAACGTTATGGATTATTGATTTTATTTTAGTTACAAATGTCTTAATGATGGATTTGTTTCTTTTAACTGGTGGATTTGAGTGCTGTGATTACTGTGATGTTTTGATCAGACTCTCATTCTGACAGCACCCATTACTGAGACACATTTCTTCAGATCTGATCAAGAAACCCACTCATCCTGATCTTGTCCCTTCACTAGTTTTGTCCCAGAATGCCTTGGTGTCGAGCTGAGTGTGTTCAGCTGTATGTTAATAACTAAGCCATGCGTAGGCCAGACTCTTCACAGCGGAGGAGTGTGCCGGATGAATCAATGAGAGATAAGAGAGGTGGATGAACTTGTCCTGAGGGGTCAAAGTACAGTCATGAGACACAGCACAGTGTTTCAACAAGCTGCATGATTCATATGAAATCTCCAGTAAACACGTCAGTGTTCAGAGGAATACATCCCTGGCATGGGTTTGTAGTTACATTCACACTGCTATTTCGTCAAGCAATAAATAATAACGTGCTGCTCAAATTGTTCTTGTGATGCCATTGTGAGTGTGAAGCGTGTTTTTAAACGTGCCTCAGCCTGCAAACAGCATGCTTTAATATCAGGGCCGCTATCTGCTGCCTGCAGTGCCCTCGGCTCGCTGTAGGTGGCGTATCTCACACAGAAGCAGGACAGGTCATTCAAAACAGGCCTTCATCTGGAGTAATAACACATTCACAGAGCTGAACGCAGTACACACACACACACACACATACACACACACACTTCTCCGCCCATGTGCTGCTCTCTGCTGTCAGTCATTAAACAGCTATCAGAGAACACCACACACAAAGACACATTATGTAATGCAGCATTCCTGCGCCTTCAGAAGACCAATGAACGGCTGTCTTCAAGAGCCTGGCCAGAGGTCATGTGACTACCAGGCTTCGGTTACACGACATTGAATCGAATCTGAACACTACAGTGAGCCAGAGGTGATTGTTCTGATGCTGCTCTTTAATAACCAGAGTTTATGCTTGAAGAAATAACAACAGAGACGAACGAGATGAGAGCCTCCACACGACACAGATCTGCAGTTTTCTCTTGTTTTACTGTACAAATATACACATACATTTAATTATCACAACGGCATTTTGGTTTAAAACAAGTAAAACAATATCCGTCAATAGGGTCAGAAAAATACTTGGGGTTTTTTGGTGGTGGTTATTTAACAAAATACTTATTTCAAAAACTATACTTAGATTTTAAAAAGTTAGAAAATAATAAAAAAATACTATTTTAAGTCATTTTGCCTCTCAGTAAACGTGTATTAATTTATACTAGAAAACAACAAACATAGTGACTGGGATGATATCTGCGTTTCTGAGCACAGTTTGAGACACTGTTGAGATATTGAACAGCTATCTCATGATTTTCTTTTCTGTATGGATGACAAAGTGTACAATTAAAAGAAAAAGTTATAGTTTTATAAAAAAGGTAACACTTTAGAACTGGTAACACTTGTTAACTTTCAACTATGACTTTAGGAAGTTGTTAAGTTTAGGTATTGTGTAGGGTTAGGGATGCAGAATAAAATCATGTATAATAAGGCATTAATATGTGCTTAATTAACACTAATCAATGACTAATATTTTAGTAATATGCCTGCTAAGAAACTACAGTAATAGGTATAAAATAAAATAAAAATAAAATATGATTACTTTTTGTTTTAAACTTCACAAATTGTTTGTAAATTTCATTAAACTTAACATGTTTGTATTTTATTTTTATTAAAATTGTACGTTTGTTTATTTATAGGTTTAAGATGTTATTTTTAAAATATTTTTATACATCTAACTTTGTTAGAAGCCTTCTTTCTCGTAGCTCTCTGTGAGTTTGGATGTGCTGCTGAAGTGATGAGAGCTTGTTGCCATTGTTCCTCTCTGAATGTGTTCAGATCTCAGTGTATTGAGAGTTTATCTTGAATATCTCTTTCAGTTGATCGGTTCTGTCAGCGTGTGTGTGAAGGCATCTGCTGGTATTGTTGCTGTCCCTTCCCCCATCCCTCGTGTGTGTGTGAGTGTGTGTGTGTGTGTGTATGTGTGTGTGTGTGGGAACAGCCAGAGAATGGAGGTGGAGGGGGAGAGGAGAGGAGAGCAGGGGGAGGATCCAGAGCTACGGCCGTCTTTCTTTTCACTAACTCTGGAGTGGAGTTTAGAAAAGCCTGAAATGACTAATGAGAAAGCAATGAGGTGCGAGCAGCACTGATCCTGGACTAAACTCTAAATCCTCAGCTTCTTTCCTGCAGTCTGCCGCAGATTTACAGCAGAACTATGAGGAGGTGAAGAGAGTCTCCCTCTCGTCTCACACTTACAAGAGCAGCTAACTCCAGCAGACGAGGTAAGATCTGAGTTCATGAATCAGTCTTCACACTGCGTTCAGTGCTTCTGTGGATTCAGATGACAGCTGTGTTTAGTGTGTGTGTGTGTGTGTGTGTGTGTGTGTGTGAGATGGCACTGATTGAATCAGACAGCGCTGTTTGTGTGTGAGTGAACTGTGTTGATTTTCATTCTTTCTTGTCTGCCATGGGGCGGCTCACAGCTTCTCTTTCAAAGCTCAATGAGCTTCTCGGTTACATCTCATCGAGTATCAGAGGGTTTTTCCTTAAAATCCCAAGAAACAGAGCCAGCAGATATTTCAGAGAGAGCTGAGAGTTATATAAAGATGGCAGTGACTGTTGTTTGCAGGCTTTGAGAACTCTACAGGAGGCGAGATACTGAGACGTCAGCAGAAGTCTCTCAGTGAATCTCGAGGAGTAATCGAGACGTTGTTGATGTGAGTCGACTGCTGTCCTGAGGGTTGGGCATTTAATGACAAGTGCTGTGTGAAGATTTACTCCAGGAATGTTTGGTGTGTCTCCACCCATCACACACACACACACACACACACACACACACACTCTTTCATCTTCACTATCACCAGGGCCACTTTCATTGGTGATCTGTTGATTTTCTGTCAGGGGATCAGTCTCTGTGTTACTGTAATAAATCACTTGCCTCGCTCACAGGGAACACCTGTAATCCATTACAGCGGGACAGAGAGGGAAGGGTTCAGACGGATGTGTGAAGCGGAGATGGAAGGGTTAAAGAGTTCTTGACCGCATGAAGAGAAGCAGTCATTTAGAGGCGCTCCAGAACCCGACAGGAACCTGTGGATGGTTTCCGCTCGCGGTCCGGAGCTCAACGCTGCTATTTCTGATCACACTTCATTTCTGTGGTCCGCTTTAGACTGACTGAGTAACTTTACAACTACATGTCAACTAACTCGCACTGGAGCGTTAGTAAACTGTAAGGTAAAGTGTGCACGGTGCATTAGTGTTCAGAATCACAAAATCACTTTTACAGACGTTTCAATGAAATGCTCCTCCTGGACCTGGACCCCATGTGTCCAGTCGGAAGACAGTACGGCCACACACACGTCACGAGTGACTTTATTTACGGACGCAGTGGTACACGATTTTAAAACCTGCTGATTTCCGAGGCAATCACATTCACGAATTTCCGCACCAAAAACATGGACTCTGAGGAAGAGATCCTTCTATTTGTGGTAGCAATGGCTTGCGAAAAAACAAAAAAGAAAAGAAAACGAAGGGTAGAGAATGAAATCAATATTGACAGGATTATTACTATTTATTATAAAATATGAAATGCTGCTCGATATATCATACAGCGCTCGTTCATCTTTCTTCTTCTGTGGTTTTCTTTTGTAGCTTCTGATTGGTCATTTCCAGTTTGCTCAACAAATCTTCTCGTTCAACAGCACACACGTCACGCTTTCAACCGACAGCTCCCGAAGTTTTTTGACATGTTTAAAAATGATGGTGAGGTCGGGAAGTGCTCGTAAGGCACTCTGCTCGTCTCGTAATGTCTCACACACCATACGAGCCCCGATCATACGAGAAGAGACGGTTTCCTCCGATAACAAAAAAATGCATGCAAGCTCGTACGACCTCAGAAGTCACACCGTGTACGCCCGCCTTTAGCCATCATCAAGAACCTGCTTAAAACATATCATTGCTCTTTTGGTGATTTTGACTACTTCTGTCATAATCACACACACCCTGACGGGTTAAAGACAGACAGTAATGTTCTCAGATCTTCAGGAGCTCCTGACCCTTGTCTCAGGGAGATCCTCTAATCTGTCTTCCAGGAACACAGGAGCACAGGAAAAAGTGACCACTTGAGAGAAGTAAATGAATGTATTTACACACAAAACACACTGGACAGGTGACTGGTCATCCATTTCCTTGAGAATCAGAGTAATGCAGCTTCTGTAGCTGAAGAGTAGAGCAAACACTGCTTTGATTCACAGAGAATGAATGAAACACAGATGTGTGTTGCGTGTTCATGTGTGTGTTCAGGTGTGTGTGTTGCGTGTTCATGTGTGTGTTGCATGTTCAGGTGTGTGTGTTGCGTGTTCATGTGTGTCTTCAGGCATGTGTTCATGTGTGAAGGGTGTTCAGGCGTATGTTCATTTGTGCGTTCATGTGTGTGTTCAGGTGTGTGTTCATGTCTGTTGTCTGTTCAGGTGTGTATCAATCAATAACTTTTATTTCTATAGTGCTTTTAACAGTACAGATAGAAAAGCACTGCTCATTATCAAGTAGGGGAACAGAGTGAAGGTAAAGGTGTGTGTTCAGGTGTGTGAGCTGTCAGTCAGAGTGTCTGGAGCAGGTTGTGTGTGAGCTCTGGCCATCTGCTCCTCAGTGTCGTGTTTCTCATGAATTTAGGTAGCTCTGGTCTGAGACGCTGAGGTGTTTGTCGAAGTGTGTCTTCTTTTGAAGCTACCGTATAACAGTCAGAATCAGACAGAAGGATTTTTACTCTTCTTTTGAGTGTACTTTTCTTCAGAAAACATAACTTCACAACATTCCAAAGCATAATATAGTACTTTACTGCACTATGTTTGTTTTAAATACATAAGAAATCTAGTAAAAGTAGTGCTGAGATTTACAAGACACAAGTACAAGAGAGTGCTCCCCCAGGTATAAAAAACTGCACACATCCATGAAGTAGTTCTTAAGATAAACCTAAGATCATCCAAGTGTATCAGTTGTGCTCGATGGTTCAAGTGTACTGAGTACTAATACAGATAGTATGTTAAGTTAAACGTTTGTTAAGTTCTTAATTACACAATTGATCTAAAGAATCATTTTTAATTTAATAATTATCTGCAAGAAAAGAGCTTTTTTAGGTATATTGTGGACATACACTTTTTTCACCTATACAACATTTTTAAGTAAAATAAATAAATAATAATAATAACCCAACAACTTTTATGAATCATATTGCTGTATGACAGTATGGCGTAATGCTTTGGAATTCAGTAAAAGCTTTCCAAAGAAAAACAAAGTAGTGATAGTTTTTAAGTGTATTTGAAGAAAGTAAGAATGCTTGACCGCTGTGGTAAGAGTAGCTTCACTGGTTTGATGGAGTCTGGACACGTGTTGGCTGAAGTCCACTCTGAGCTCATGTTGTGTGGGTTTGTAGTCTGATGCAGCTGAAGGCTACAGAAAGCTGATCCAGAGCTTGTTTATACAGGCCCGGATCTCAGCACACACTTCTCATGCCTGCAGGAGCTGGATCTCTTCCTCAGAACGACACACCTTGATCCCAGGCATGTGTGGCCCTCGGCGGGCCTGCAGAGACACGTCTGGAGCCACCATCCAGCTCCCGCTCATGAGCGGAGATCAGACACACAACACACGGCTTGGACATTCAGATCTATAGCTTATACAGTTTATTTACAACTATTTGGAAATCTGGAATTTGAGAGAGCAAAAACATCAAAACATTGAGAAATCTCCTTTAAAGTTGACCAAATGAAGTTCTTTATTTTAAAGTTTTGCTGGCAGTAAAATTTACAAAATACCTTCATGGAACATGATCTTTACACAGTACCGTACTGATGTTTAGCATAAAAGAGAAATGGATAATTTTGACCCATATTGTGTATATATTGTTGGCTATTGTAACAAATATACCTGTGCTGAGGACAGTATGAAGTATCGTTACTCTGCTGTAGAAGCAAGATGTTCTGCTTTGGAATATAGTGAAGGAAATGTTTTTCAAAGAAAAGTAAATTCACTTGAGTTAATACTGTACAGTACTGTCCATCTCTGTGTGCTTTTTATGGTTTTGTGCTCCAGGGACACGTTTAGTGTCGATCAATGAATCTGACAGTTCTCAATCAGGTCCTCCTCAGTCTCTTCTCCTGCTTCATACAGACAGCTCTCTCTCAGAAGATAAAGATGTCTGTCAAACTCCTCGTGAGGTTTTGTTTAAGTGTGATTTCTCTTCACTGCTCCTCGTTAAACCTTCATCACTTTGCTTTAAAAATAGTTCATGAAACTACATAATATCACTGACGGCACATTGAAGCATTCGACCACATGTTATCAAAGTGAGTTGTCAGTCTTGGTTCGCATTTAATTTAATACGCTGCAAAGGCAAGATGTAATTTTATTTTATTTTATTTACACACACACATTTTAGAGAAAACCCTAGGAGAACCCACTATGTATATATTGCATATACTTCCAGTTTAGATCAGGTCTCACCGTCAGAAGATCTGAAGCATATGTGGAATATTTCCACTGGTTCTCTGCTCACACTCGGGTCTGAGAGAGACTGGAGACCCTCTGTGAAGCTCACGCTGGTTTGGTCCGGCCGGAGCAGAGCTCGAGGGCCCTGCGGTCAGTGTTGTGTTAAACAGAAGAATCTGAGATGGTCAACAGATAAAGTTGAGCGGATGAAGCCGCTCCTGACCCACAGGAAGTCCAGAGATCTCACGGCATAATAACAAAGACAATGGATGGACAGAAATGTTATGATAAGAAGAATTTTACTGACATATGTTCGAGGAGAAGGACACTTTATTAAGGCTTCCATCTCATCTGAATGATGTTCATTGGGGTGTTTACTGCCTTCAGCTCAGGAATTACTCAGTTACAAGATCTTTAAGGGTTAATACTTCACAAAATGAAGTCTTTAATTCTCTGTGTAAAGATATGTTCATCATTCGCTCTGATTCATTTGGAGAGTCCTTAGCAGCAGCTTCTCTCACAGAACAGGACTCTTTATCATGACAGTGTTTTAGTGTCACAAAACCTAAGACTATGAGATTAAAGTCGTAATATTTTGAGAATAAGGTTAAGATTATGAGAACAAAGTCTTAATTGCTAGAAAGAAGTGTAAATGTTGAGCTGAAATATGATCTGTCTGCAGATGGAGGAGGGATACGAGCTCGACCTCACCTATGTGACGGAGCGCATTATTGCTGTGTCCTTCCCTCAAGACTGCCTCGAGGAGACGTACCTGCGCAACCTGAGAGACGTCACACGCATGCTCAGGTCCAAACACGCAGACAACTATCTGGTGAGGATCCGTGATGCTTTCACACAGCACCAGCTCTCTCTGATCCAGTCTTTGCTTAACTCCTCGTCGTTCCTTTTCCAGGTGATCAACCTGTCAGAGAGAAAGCAGGAGCTCACTAAGATGAACCCTAAGGTAGTGTGCACTGTAAAAAAAATCTGGTCAGATTTACAGTAAAAAATACGGCAGCTGTGGTTGCAGTCTTGTGCTTTTGTAAAATCCAGTAAAAGCAGGTGTTGATGAGAGTCAGGTGATGAACTAAAGCCCGTCACAAGCAGCTTTACTAACACTAACTCGTATAGAAGGACAGCTTCATTCACACAAACCCTCAACGCTATCATAGTAACACACATTAACTGAAATAACGCAAGAAACATTCATTTAACAACGTCAGATGAAACATACTGCAGAGCCGTGATGTACAACAGTTTTTATTGTCGCTTTTTTAACAGTAAAACTGTAATTTTACAGTCTTTTACCTTTAAAACGGTGGTGGTTTTTTACAGTGCCTCGTCCGGTCTGGAGCATGATATCAGAGTGTATCTGACCTGTGTTGATGTGCTGGTCTCCTCAGACTCTGGACACAGGATGGCCGGACTTCCACGCTCCTCCTCTGGATAAGATCTGCACCATCTGTAAGGCCATCGAGAACTGGCTGAACGCTGACCCGCTGCATGTGGTGGTCATTCACTGCAGGGTGAGGACACAGCCTTATTCAGCTGGGCATGAGCTGTGTGTGTGTGTGTGTGTGTGTGTGTGTGTGTGTGTGTGTGTGTGTGTCAGTAACGCAGCATCTCTCTCTGATTCACCAGGGAGGGAAGGGCCGGGTCGGTGTGGTCATCTCCTCCTTTGTTCACTTCACAGACGTCTCTGCCAGGTATCTTGGCTCCTCACATGGTCCTACACTCATTGTCACACGAGCTCAGCCGTACACACTCCTTCAGCTTCGGACCTGATCACGTGTGAATCACCAGATCTATCGTCTGCCTCTGAAGGACATTTTCTCTTCAAGAGCTCTTTCTTCATGATTTAACTTTGCCTGATTAAAATTATGTTGGTATAAATCCATATATTAATCTGATTCTGTGATATTGAATTATATTTGTGATTGCTTATCTTTACTACAATTGCTCATTTCAATCGCTAGGGTCCATCTCTCAATATTTTGGTCACTGAACACATTTTAGTTTGGCACAGCAGTTCATTCCACTTTTGGAGTGGTTTGTAACGAGTGTGTAAATGTGCAGACCGGTCTGTCAGTACCTTGAGTTTGACCCGGAGAGGGGAAGATGATTAATGTAATGTGAAAGAAAGGTTAGGCGTTCTGCTGCTGTGTTTGTGGTGATCTGGGTTGGTGTGAATGATGTGTGGTATCTTCCTGACAGCGCGGATCAGGCTTTAGATCGCTTCGCCATGAGGAAGTTCTATGATGACAAGGTTTCTGCTGTGATGACTCCGTCTCAGAAAAGGTGAGCGGCTTCAAACCCGTGTTCAGACACACATGGTCTCATCACCTGTCTTTACTAGTTCTTCTGACATTATCAGTAATCCTTTAAAGAATCTGCTGCTGATATCTCCATGATAAAATTCTGCTGCTTTTAATATAAATCAATGAGATCTGATACTGATATACAATGATCTAAATAGCTCCAGGAAGATGATATATCATGATCAAACACATAAAGCAATGCTGACCGAGAGCTGTGTGTTCAGGTACGTGTGGATCCTCAACAGTCTCCTGAGCGGCTCTATCAAGATGAACACGTCTCCTCTCTTCCTCCACTGCGTCATCCTTCACGACGTCCCTCGCTATGACCCCACAGGAGGTCAGTGCTCTTCTGGACTTCACTAACCGTAAGACGTGCTGAACAACAGCCCGACCCGGAGCAGGTGTAAAGTGACCGGTTGTTTGTCCTGCAGGGTGTCAGCTGTATCTGAAGGTGTATCAGGGGATGCAGGTGGTGTATGTGTCAGGAGTCTAGTGAGTGCATCCACCTCTGCATATCCTCATCTCTGCATGTTATTAACTGCTTATATCTCCATACATTCTGATTTGATTTGATATCTCGTGTGCTTTTAGTGTCACTGATAAGCTATTAGAGGTTTTTTTTATTATTATTATTTTCAATTTCCCGTTTTTAGTTAAAGTTTTAGTAATTTTGTTGTTGTCTTACTTTTTTAGTTTATTTAGTTTGAGTTATTTTAGAATAGTGCAATGTAAATAAGAACATGCTGCCTTGATTGCCTGGTTTGATGGAGATATCTGAACATGTCTTGCAGTCACGTTGGAGCCGCTCTCAGAGACCGGATCTGCATGGCTCTCGACCCAGCGCAGCTACTGAAGGGAGATATCATGGTGAACACACATTTAGGATTCACGTTGGGAGAGTATTCTAGAACTCAAATCCAGAGCATGAACAGACAGAACTGGTTTGAGTGCTTTGTGGTTATAAATGCTTAATAAAATAAAGATGATGAAGAAGAGTACATACTTGATAAAACACAAGAATGAAAGTAAAGGTAACGGAGGAGAATGAAGGACATTAGATGTTTAGAGGTTTGGTGATCAGACCCGTATCTCAGCGAGGAACGATGTCTTCTCCTCACACTCATATCAATGTTCTCCCTTCTGTCTTCAGGTGAAATGCTTCCATAAGAGCAGTCGTTCTGAGCGAGACGCTGTGTTCAGAGTTCAGTTTCACACAGGAGCCGTTCAGGCCTACAGACTGGTGTTTCAGAAAGACGACATGGAGCAGGCTAACAAAGGTCAGAGACGGGTGATGCAGTGACCCGTTCGGGTTTATTTGAATGAAAATGCACTTGTGTTGATGTTCTGATGTTTTCTTGTCAGATGCCAGATTTCCAGAGTATGGGAAAGTGGAGCTGGTTTTCTCCGATGGCCCAGAAAGACTTTCAGGTGGGTTTTTGTGTGTTCTTATCAGGTAATGCTGAAGTTGGTCCACACATCGTGAGCTCTTATCCAGCGGTCTGTTGTTCACTCAGGTTCAGAGCGCTGGCACAACGGCCCGGAGGTGACGGTCGACTACATGAGCACTGACTCCCTCTCTAAGTGGAACTCTTACCAGAACATCTGCTCTGCAGAAGGTAGGACCACATGAATGCTTATTTATTAAAGAAAAGCCATGTGTTTGAGATTATCTGATGCTGAAGAAGCTCCGGCTGTACAGACACGCTCACATCATCTCAAAGATACTCCAGAGTCTGTTGTTGGTTTATCAGGAACATGTTTTCTGGCATACTGTATATTACCATACCATTATTTGTATAGTGCAGTTTATTTCTATAGTGCTTTTCACAATGCAAATCATTGCAAAGCATCCTTACAGGAAATCTCAGTGTCTACATTATATTATCATCTCAAGATGATATGTTGTCCATATATTGGCATGTAGTTCGTTAACATGAATTACAGCAGAAATATTAGACTGCTGTCACTTTAAGAGCTGCTCGGACCCAATACACATGTGTTTCCTTTCTCAGCTGTTTGCTTTGGCTTGAAGAGCATATTCAAGTGTGTATGTATTTTTAAGGCCTATACAGTGTCCTTCCGTTTTATGATACATCACATCTGCTGCCTGAGCTCGTCTTAAACGATATGTTGTTTTGCATAGTTGGGCAATTTTCAGTCTGTGTCTTTTTCTGTACTGTGGCTTTACACACACACACACACACACACACACACACACACACCACCCTGAGAGTCCATGCATCTTTTTCTGACTGCGGTGAGGCTGATGGCAGGACTTCATGTGCTCTGCTGAATTCACACCCGTCTCAAACTCACACAAACAGGAATAGTCTGGCCAAAATAACAGGTCCCCCACAGCTGTTTTGCATAAAACATATTCATGGAAACAAGTTCCAGCACCTTTAATGACGAGGGTTTGATCAAGCACAAGCAGACGCCTTGTTCTGAGGAGCATTCCTGCGGCAGACTCCAGGCTGTTTTCACACGCAATTCACAGACATTCAACATCTCTGCACCGTCTCTGTCCTGAGCGCTGTCTCTGTCTGTATGACGGCTTACAGGAGGCCATCAGATAGCAGGGCTCTAACCCTGTCTTTTGCAGAGATCGCCCGGTGTGTGCAGCGGTTGCAGAGCATTGTTTTCAGCGCCGTGTGTCGTAGAGCAGAACCAGACAGGAAGAAAGCAACAAAGCATCATTCTGGAGCAAATGCCTTCATGATTTAGGCTGTTATTGGACTGCAGTCTGAGCCGCGTATCAGACGAAGCTCTTTAAGGTTCAGTACTGCTCGTCTGATCCGGTGAGGGTTTGTGAGCGTGGTGTTGCTGGAGCTGATCTGTGGTCAGTCTTGTTGACTCACACAGTTGTGATGCTGAGGTTTTGGCAGGCCGATGACTGGAATTGTAATTATAATGTTTGTGCTGGCTAATTCTGTCTGCTTTTGATGACAAAAAACAATACAGATGCCATTCATCTCTCTCAAGGCTGAAAACTGAATGATGTGTCTGATGCAGCAGAATAACCCTGACCGAACGTGCTGAGATGCTTTGCTTTCTACACCGAGCAGCTTTGAAGACATATTCATGGTTCACTACAAACAAATTTGTTTAATAAATGCGTTATTTTGGTTTCTTTCCGCACAAAAAGTTGCAACTTCATAACATAAGTTGAACCGCTGATGGCAGATGAAGGATTCAGAGAACATCTTCATACTTTCCTGGACCTTGACAGTCTCAAGCTTATCTAAAATATCCCAAATAAATTGTGTTCTAATAACGAATAAAGCTTTCATAGTTACTGAAACGAGCTGTGGGGTAAGTGATTAATGGCAAAACTTTAGTTTTGGTTTAGAGTCACCCTTTAATCAATAAGGTGTGTACTGAATCTGTTCTTTATTCATTATTCACTATTTTAAATACATGAAGTGTTTTTCATAACGTTTGTTGCACCGTTTGGTGATTTGTGTGTACATACAACATGGATTGGAAATGGCCAAAACTTGCATTTTGTTCACGTCTTTGTTTTATTCTTCTGAGAGGTACTCTAAATATCTGTGGCTTGGTACCAGATGGAATCTTACAGGTGTGCGCTGCGGTTCTGTGGATGTTGTGCCCTCCAGGTCTTGTGACTGAACATTATAAAGGTTTAGTTGAAAACGCAGATTCACTGAAGGAAGGAAACTCTGCTGCCACCGAGACACACAAAACATCACTTTTCTGTCTGTGAGCTGTGATGAAGATGAGTGTGAAGGGCTACATTTGAGCTACAGGAAAAAAAAAGAAAAATGTTTTGGTCGAATTTGAGATTTTTCTCAAAAATGGGTTCTTCAAGCACTCATTTAGCAATCCCAGGGCTCCTAAACATCTAAAAGCATCTTTTTGTATGTTTTTTGAGAGGAGTACCCTTTCTATGTTTACTTCTGGTGTTCACTCTCATCCAAAGCACACACATAAAGTATGTGAACGTCTGTTAATTAAAGGCCTGGATGTTGTGTTTAGCTGTTGATTGAAGAGCTCTTCTTTGTCATTTTGTCCCATTTTGCTCTGGATCTCAGCTTCACAGGACTGGCATTGATTTACAGACCTTTCATGTGATTGTTTTCAATGATATTCTGTACTTTAGGAATGACCTTATTTGAATAGCAATTAAGTTATCACACACTGTAAAACTGTCATGTTCAATTTTTAAAACGAAACTATATACACATGGACATTTGTGCCCCGCCCCTCCTGTCATGCTCCGCCCTCTGTGTTTATATATCTCCATATATGGAAGAATTGCCCACCCCTGAGTCTCTGTCTTCAGTTCAGGAGGAGACAAGCACAGAAGCACAGCATTACTGGAGCGCAAACACACACCTGTGAGAGAAAACCAATCATTCAGACCAGAGATATGAGCAGTTATAAGAACCACTTCATGGTAACGCTTTAGATTACAACCCACAACGTACCGCGGAATTTATAGCGTACCTATTTTGTAACTATAGAGTACCTACACAGTACCTTCTTGTAGATATAAGGGAACAATATGCAACGTTTAAGGAATAAGGTAATAATAACCTTCAAAATGATACATGTAGGTAAACGGAAACAATGTGCAAACTTAGTGACAAGAGGAGAAGTAATTATACTGTTATATTTTATTAGTAAGGTGTAACTATTCTAAGATTACGTGGTAGACATTCTACTAACTGTAAGTAAATCTGTAACTATATGTCAACTAATTGTCATTAATGTGTAGCTACATGTCTACTAACTCTCAGAGTAGACTGTTTAGTAGAATAAGTTTCTGATAGTCATTATGTTGTATGTTGTGTAGTCATCAGAATAAAGTGTTAAAAGATATTAAGCAGAAAGTCTACTAATACTGTAATGACTGCTAGTTAACATGTAGTTACAAATTTACTTCCTGTTAGTAGAACATTATTTTAAACTGTGCAATTTTTACAAAGATAACTGTATATTTATTGCTTTAAAGAAACATGCATTAGTAATATTTTGCTCCATATGCCCTCTTGTGGCTTCAGGAGAGAAGCCAAAAGCTTTGGCTCACTTATTTTTTGAGCTAGTTTGAGAGCGTTTGTGATCATTGAGTCTTGTTCACATCTTCTCTCTCCAGCAGCTTCTCTCCAGTCTCCCGCTCTCACGCTGGACCGATGCTTGGTGAGGAGGAACGGCAGCAGCAGCGCCATGCTCTCCTCCAGCCCTGACCACACGCTCTCAGCCAGCAGCGACTCGGGTCTCTCCAGTGCCTCGCTGCGCACTGACGGCTGGCCCAGAACCCCGCAGCCCAGCCAGCAAGAGCGTGTAGAGCTCAAGCGGCTGCTCAGCGGCTTCGGCCTGGACGAGATGAGCCGAGGCTACAATGCTCCGGAGCCACCGGTGAGGCTGGAGAGCGGACCGAAGGAGCGTGAGACTGACATCCTGGACGACGAAGCGCTGGCCTCACGGCACGACCTGCACAGCGTGGACAGTCTGGGCACGCTCTCCTCGTCCTATCACAAGGGCAGCCAGAACTCACTGCTGTCGGACGGCTTTGGCAGCCCCAGCCACGCAGACGAGCCTCATGCATTCCAGCACGCCGGATACTCCACGCAGACCTGGGTCCATCAGCAGCAGCTGGTCGCTGCTCAGCAGTACTCGTACCTGCCAGAGGAGGACACCGCAGAGGAGCGCATCAGCAACCACCTGCAGGAGCTGCTGCCTAAAGCCCCCGGTGAGCAGAAACAACCACATCACAGCCTTTTCAACTGCTTACACACAAAATTACTTCACTTGTCACACACACTCAAACAGCAGAAGCACACACCAAATCTGCTAAACTATACAGTACTAATTCTCAGCCACTGACAATGCTGTTTGTTAAACACAACACATAATTCTCTACGTAACACAAATCTAACAGGAATTAATATTTTAGCAAAGTTTTAGTTTGTGATATAGAGCACAGTTCCAAAGGGTTGCACAAGTTGATAGAGCTGGTATTGCGTGACTCCGCGTTGGAGTTCAAATAGCTGGCCAAAACTTCCACAATAGGAGACCCAGAGTTGATGGCTTAGTTTCAAGAAGGCTTAGAAGATCTGTGGTTCTCTAGAAAGCCCAAGAACCCTCTCACGCTTCCAGGATGCATGTACAGTACTATGCCCAGCAGCAATCATGGCTGCCAGTCCTGTGTCTGCTTTAGGGAGTAATGTTCCTAAGCCTGTTCCAGTTTTTGACCCAGAATCCATTCCCTAGCCAGTTGTCCCCGTAACCTTTTCCAAGAGAAGAAGGCAGAGAAAGGATAAGCTTTCAGTGCCGAGTCCACTCGAGTGTCAGCTCCAGCCCCAGAATCTGCTCTTTTCAACAAGTTATGTACAGAATCCACTATAGTCCGAACTAGTTCAGAGTCCGTTCCAACTCCAGAGTTCTTTTATGAGTGCACCAAGACCCCAAAATTCAGGGTAAAGCCCATGCGAGAATCCCATTCTGATCATGCATCCCACTCGGTGCACAGCCCCAAATCAGCTCTAGCCCTTTACCAGAGTTCAGAAAGTTCTAGCTCCTGCTCCCGAGACTGGCCCAGAGAGGGCTTCTGTTCCCAAGATCAGCCTAGAGAATGCTCCTGTTTCTGAATGTAAGACCATTATCCCTGAAGTTGTCCCAGTGAGGGCTCCAGTCCCAGAGTTTAGCCAAAGGAGGGCTTCTGTTCCTACGTCCAGCCTGTTCATGAAATTGGCCCAGAAAGGTCTTCGGTTTCCAGGTTCAGCTCAGAGAGGGCTTCAGATCCCAAGTCAAGTATAGAGAGGGTCATTGTTCACAAGTCAAGCCCAGGGCCTGCCATAGTTCCCCTGTCTGGCTCAGGGAGGACCTCAGATCCTAAGTCTAACCCTATTGTCCTCGGCTCCTGTGCTCTATGATCCATGTTCCTTGTTTCTCTCAAATCTCCAGGAAAAGGAGAAGGACTTATTAACTCTCAGAAGAGATGCAAGATCCATTCCCCATATTGTCACCTGAACTTGTCTTGATTTCATCCAACTGTCTGTTCAATAAACCTGCTGCTGTCTGCACCTCTGTGTTCCCCTGTATATTTGCTGGCAGTTAAATAATGGCACAAATTCCAGTAATTTGATGAGCACAAAAATGTTAGTAAAGCTTGTTGCATAATCTTGCTCCTACCATACATTTTGCATCTGAAATGGAAACGCCTAAATGCATAGTCACGGTCAGGTCCAAAAATGTAATTCACTGCGCATCTTTAGTAAAACCTCACAGTACTATTTTAACCACAAAAAATGGAATCATAATTTTCTATATGTGTTAGTATAAATGAGCACTTCAATGAAGGAGGTGGTGGTTTTTGTTGTTTTAGTGCAGAACCACTGTCCGTCGAGCTCAGCCATCTCTCAGAGCCGAGACACAGACAAGAAACATGACGAGGAGTTCAGCTCTCTGACGCTGGACATCGATAACTCCATCCATCAGCTCAACCAGCTCATCCTGGACCTGGATCCCACATTTGTGCCCATCTCCACTAAACCCAGCTGCTTCAGCCGAAATGGCGGAGCAAACACACAGACTCGTCAAACAGGTGAGATCACTCCTTCTGACGCTCTTCTGTGTGGAGTAATTATCCTAAAACCTGAGAAGCCACCTGAGAAAAGTGCTCATTCACACAAACATGATCATTCTGTCCTTTCCTCATCCTCATTTTGCTCAGACCTGTTTGACTGTAAAAAGAAAATCGTCTGTAAAATTGGTTTAAATATTCAAAGTTCTAAGCTGTGCATATCAATTATCATAAATTAAGTTTGGATATATGTACAGTAGGAAATGTACAACATTTCTTAAAATGAAAAACCTGATCTTTACTTAATATCCTAATGATTTTTGGCATAGAATGTTTTTTTAACAATACAGTGTACTTTTGATTATTGCTACAAATATACTTCTGCGACTTAAGACTGGTTTAGTGTTCCAGGCTCACACTGTACTGATCCAGCTGCTGATGTTTGGAGGAACATCTCAGGACGTTAGGTTAGCTTGAGGAAAGCTGTGTGTGTTTCTCTCTCACACACACACACAATCTCAACACTCTTGTTAGAGTGATTGTTCTTGTTTCATTGATGGTTTATGATCATGATTATAGTACACTCAGTGCTGGGGGTATGCATGGGGGTACTTTGCTCTCCATGTATTGCCTGACAGCTCTGGTGTTGACATGCTGAGAGAAATCAGGAGAACGTGCAGAAATATTTCCTTCAGCCTGAGGAGGATTATTCATTACACTTTTGGTGTGAAAGGACCCTCATAATTCCCGAAAATATAACTTTTGGATGTCTGTTTGTGTGTGTGTGTGTGTTCATGTCTCACCAGAGCACAGACTCATTGTGAGCCCAAAGACGAGTGACATGACAGAGCTCACCAGAGGACGAGGACAGACAGCCTGGACACTGAACCTGAACACAGCAGACACACACACACTTACCACTGCTCCACAACACACACAGGTGAACACACGCACACACACAACACACACTGACTGCTGTTAAAAATGTTTAAAAAAAAAAGTTATTTTAAATTATAATAATATTTCACAATATTGCTATAGTTTGCTGACATTCTTCTAGTTTAAATCTTAAATTTTTCATTAAATATGTCACTATCATTCAATACATTAGTTAAATTGTAAATTATATTACGTAATAGTAAAACTATTGAAGTGAAAAGTTGAGTTGAAAATTTTGTGTGAATTTCAGATTGCTTAGTGTGTTTTTTTTTTTTTTTTGCTTTGTTTTTGCTTTAATCAAATGAAAGGGTCTCACACAGAGTAACTTGATCAGTGTCACAGATTTAATTTGGGGAAAGTGCAGAATTTATTTTCTTTTTATCACAGTTAATAATAGCTTTGTTATTCCTTCATTGGGTGTGTTGCTAGATCTGTGACTCGTGTGTATGTGTGTGTGTGTGTGTGTGTGTGAGCAGCATGCAGCGGTGTTCAGAGCAGATAGTATGCAGTACTTGTCTCCTAGTTCACTGGACACTGGCAGTGATGTGATGCCTTCAACACCAGCCTTCCCCATCACACCAACCACTCCATACGGTAACACACACACACACACACACACAAGGTCTCTTTATGGGTGTAATGGTGTTTCTACTGTACAGACTGTATGTGGTATTGTCCTACACTGACCCTACACCTAAACCTACCCCTTA
>JAUCNO010000385.1:2876629-2900628 GCA_032353835.1 Enteromius viviparus | reverse complement strand
TGATACTTTTCTACAGGCCAGTTTACTACAACAGTAAATACAATTGTGAAATTATGGCTTATAGTTTTGGTTTGCCAACCCAAGATTTTATGTGGCCCCATCTGGCCACCCCTATGAACAATTTCTGGAGGCGCCACTGATGTGAGCGTCACAGTTCATGTCTTTATAGCGTGTAAGACGAATTGCGGTCACCAGGTTGCGTGCACTGACAGTCCTGATGGTTGTCGTCTTTTACGTCCAACAGACAAGAACTGTTTACAAGCCTCCGCAAAATGACGCTCCTAAGTTGTTAATGTAGTCACTGTAAAAGACTTCAGTACCCACGTGTCACTGATGCAAAGTGCAGTTACTCCAAGGTAATTGTTGTCCCACTTTCTTGGCAAATAATTTGTCACACTGCGCATGCGTGAAATGCGTTAAAAAAATTAACGTAATTAACGTCATTAACACGTTATTTTTGACAGCCCTAATATATATATATGACAGATCTATTTTTTGCCGGTTTTGATTCATTTCACCCATTCATACATTACAATATGCAAACGCAACTCATTGCCATTTATAATACTCTAGTTTGTATTGTTATAACATTTATTGCAACCTGTCTGTTGCCATTCCTTTAAGAAACGGCTCAGCTCTATCATTAGTTTTGACTGGTGATGCGGTGCGCAGACTTTCCCTCTTCACTGTGAAATGATGTATCAATGTTCCCTTATTCCCTGTGCCCTTCGCAGTGCCCTTCAAACTGAACATGTTCGTTCCCTTTCAGCATGGAATCTCACTTAAGATGTCAGAAGACCCTGAGAAGTCTACTTACGCTCAAATAGAATACGGCTACGTATAGTTTTCAGTCACGCGACTGGCTTTAAAATATGACAATCAGCAATCTCTTTATTATTGATGTGTAGTTTACATAGGAAAGCAGATGAGGCCGGAGTATGAACAATAGAATGGTTCAAAAACAATATAGTACTGACTATAGATTACTATAGTATTTTTACATGTGGGCACCTTGAGCTTTGAATATGCCAAAAATTGCAAGCTTTTATTTGGGCAGAATACTGTGGAAAATTGCCAAAAAATGTAAGGAAGAATTGACGACGGGTTGTTGAATTATTAGAAAAATCGTTAGATGTATTATTTTATAATGATTCAGTGTTCTGACGTCAATTATTCCGCTTATACTACGGTTGCCACACCACAAGAAATCGACCAGATGATATATTTCAAGGTATTTGTCTGGGTTGTGTACTTAAAACGCTACTGTGAGTAGAATTATTTCTTCCACATCTCCTTGAAACATGCAGAGCATCAGACTATACAATTGTTTAATTACAGTCTTTGATTTGATAGCTGCACTAAGCTTTATCGTAATTATAGTGCAACTCCATTTATTTGAATTTACATAGGATATAATTAATTATTAGTTTTTCCTCAACTCATAAACCTCCTGCAGTTTTCTTACAACCCCCTGTTTGGAAAACATGATGCTGTTTATTACATGCTTACTCGCCATATAAATAAATAATTTCACCCAAATCAATATTTCATGTCCATTTACTTATTTGATTACGAGAGAACAATGGGAGTGCTGTGAAAGACGTGGAACTAGAAGAATGTAGGAGATCACACAAAATAACAGCAGAGCACTTTTGATTCTGATTCTCTGACACAGGTTTTGATATCTGCATGGCTCTGAAGTACTTCCAGATCTGAGCCGCATTGCAGTTATATTTCACTTTGCAAAGTAATATCTGTTATTTCAGAGTTGTATAGTCTACCACAGAAAAAAGATGCAAGAAAAACGATGTTACTGTGCCAGAGAAAACTCACAATACAAAACTTGTTGTCAGTATATAACCTTCTACTGAAATCACATGTCCATATTCTTATTTCTTATTAATTTTAATCAGTACAGTGGCTGACCAATTAGAATAAAGACTTGAATTGAGAATTTAAAAAATTAGAATCGGAGACCTAAGCAATGATGTACTTGTTATAAAAAATGAAAAAAAAAAAGAACCTTAAAATACATTTGTATCTTTCTGTAGCAGTATCTAAATGTTATTTTCAAAAATGTTCCACTTGCATAAACAACAAATTATCACTAATTATGCCAATCACTATGATGTGCTTGTTCTGAGAGTGAGAACAACTATTTTCACTCTTGTATGTGCTAGACTGCTTTAAATCGGCTTCAAATCTCTCAAGATTATTGTGACTGCAGTGTAAAATACATAATAGTTTCCATGGAGATTAAGACCTGGTAAAGCTGTTCCATGTCTGGGGAATCTTTATTTAACTTTACTTCATTCATAGTACAAATGTCATTATGACTTTTCTCAAAGTGTTTTTTTTACAGGATTAAATATTTATTTATATTTTCCTATTGTGACTAACAAGCCAAACAAACATGCTAACATAAGAGCATCCTGAGTGAACTCTACCTTTCAGACACACTTTAAAATGGGTTTTTAGAATAACTATTGCTGGAAGGTTAAACATGAGTGTGAACACAATTCATGACTAGTCTTAATTATCAGTTATGTCAAACCTGTACAATCATCTGCTGGAAAAAGTTATAAAAGCTGAAAATACTAACTAATGATAACTTGTTTTAGTTTACTGTAACTTGTCTTAGAGTTTTACATATTATGGAAAATTATGAAAGCCTGTTTTCGCCACTCAATAGAAACATTGACAGTTTTCTAATAATTACAAATTAACATCTCAAATTTGTATCTTAGAGTTGTGATTTAAACTTGCAATTGCATGTTATAAAGAAAGACTTGCAATATATAAACTACTGTAGTAATTCTAAGATAATGTCAAAACTGTGAGCTGCCTTTTCCCTTTGAACTGGACTCACACTTGTGAGTTTATATCTCACAGTTCTAAGTGAATAAATCAGAATTGTGGGATATAAACATGCAATTTTGAGAAAAAGTACTTTATAAGCCCTATCATACACCCAGCGTAATGCATCAAGAGGTTCGATGCAAGCATTTTTTGCTAGTTTCAGTCTGGCGGAGTTATCATTTTTACATCCTGTGCCACATTTTTTAAATAGCAAATGCACTTGTGCCCATCTGTTTGTCTATGGCCGTGCTGGTCTCAACGTATTTGGACCATGTACCTGGCGCGCAGTAGTTTTTTTCCATCATTAAATTGGCAAAAGTGAATTCAGTCACAACTTAAATGCACCTGGGTCATGTGCTTCAGACCATGCACCTAGTTAAAATAGGGGCCTGTATCTCAGAGACTTATGACTGCACACATGTGCATTGACTAGTCTGTCTAGACTGAACAATTAGCCTTTTTTTGAAAGTTTTGGGTCATCTTCAAACTGAAAACATTAAAAAAACAATTATTCTTTAACAATTTGGCATAAGAAATTACATCAAGTTAAGAAAGACATGAATAAATGACCCAATTTTCTTTTTTGGGTAAACTATCTGTCCCTTTAAGTTCTTTGATAAATCATAGTTTATGCACTGAAATTGTACTGCATTCTGCTGGAATGGAAACTCTGCCATCAAACCTCATGCTATTCAGTGAGGGAATTATTTTCGGTTTGACTGGTTCACATCCCAGCCAAAAAGGACAAAAGGAGTACAGCCATGCATCCTCCTCCTCCGGCTTTGATTCCCTAAAGCCATAGCGCAGAAGCATCAAACTGTCAAGCCAACAAATAACTATTCAAAGCTGAAGACAAGCATTCTCAGAGCGAAATCATCACAACATGCCGAGTAATTGAGTTTGGAGAAAAGCACCTTCAGCTGAGTACACTGTGATTAGTCTCTGACATTTAAAGCCTGATTTAGAAGCGAGAACGATCGCTGCACAAAGGGGATAGCCTCATCCTCAGCTGGAGATAGATGGGGTTGACGCAAAAGACAGCACGACTAACAAGTGCTCTTGGTAGAAAAGACGAGGTTACGGTCCAGTGTTTTCACTGTTATGATCTCATACATGGACTAGATTTGTTCAATAAATTTATTGTGGAATGTCACTATAATGAATTGTGGCCGTGGATAGAACGGTTTATTTGCATTTGCAGTCTGCACTGTTTTAGCAGCAAATTCATTAAAATCTTGACGTACACTACTACATTACTAAAGATTTAAGAAATCTTACCTAGACCTAAAAAGCTCACCTAGACAAGATGTTTGTAGATATTAAAATGTAATTTCATGAATTCACACTTCTTCATTAAATTAAATAAGCAAATTTGGCATGCTTTGGCAGAGCTCGGAGCGAGGCTTGGTCCCGTTCGCCCCCCTTGAAGGTGCGAAGGAAAAAGGCGGAGAAGGGGAGGAAGGCGGGATCATGCGTAACTAGATACTGAGAAGAGTGAGACGATGGTATTTATGCCGAGGCGGATAAATGAAATTAGAAATAATTAATAGGCTAGTGGGCGATAATACTTATGAGCGCCAATGGGTACCAGCTGTGCTGACACTCAGCGTGCTCTTCCCAAAACTATGTCAAAACATCCCTTATTGCTGTGATATCAAAGCTGAATTTTCAGCATCATGCAGTCTTCAGAATCACATGATTTTTTTTCAGAAATGTTTCTAATATGTTGATTTGTAGCAAGATACATTTCTTATATCAATGCTGATCACACCCTGACTGTTTAATATTTTTGTGGATATCATAATACACTACACTCTCAGAAATAAAGGTACAAAAGCTGTCACTGAGGCCGTACCTTTTCAAAAAACTGATCAGTACTTTAGGTGTTTAGGAGTGTGTATGATTCGAAAGTTTGGTGAAAAAAGAGAAAAGAAAGAAAAAATAAAGCCTATAATCAGCAAGGACAATGAATTGATCAAAAGCGACAGTAAAATCTTAAATGCTACAAGATAACTTTTTCATATAAATATTGTTCTTTTGAACTTTCTATGAATCAAAGCACCCTGAAAAAATGTATCACAGTTTCCAATAAATAAATAATAATTGTTTTCAAAGTTGATTACAATAAGAACAATAATCAATTATAGAATTATCAACAAAACACCAATAATAACGTTATGGAATAAAGTTCCAAATACGCATGCTACAATGATGTGATCATATGAATCATCTCAAAACTAGAGCAATGGCTATTCAGATTTGCATTACAAGAATACATCATATTTTAAAACATTAAAATAGAAAGCAGTCATTTTAAATTGCAATATTACAGAATATAGCTTGATTGTTTTAATCAAACAATGACACCTTTGATGAATATAAGAAACTTATATAATATAAGAAAAAACAACAATAATAATTACGTATTCCAAAATTCACATGATGGAATAAATAAGTTATATAAACCATACATCAGTGTAAAATTTGCCACAATTCTCCATTTCCCAGGTCACTTCGCTTTACAAAGGCAGAAAGTGACCTCGACTACACATAGTATTCATATATATGGAGTTATAATGCTCTTCTCCTTCAATTTATCATCATTTGATAATTTACTGATTACCACCTGCTTACAGTAAAGCCAAACAGTTAAAATATGAGGATATTTATGGTAAAAGCAATGAAAATGAATTGAACTATGTATGGTGCACAATGCAGGATTGCAGGTGATTAGTTAATAGGCTGCAGATGTTACTATGTGCAAAGGTGATGCAACTATTCAGCCCCAAATCTGTGAAACTGAAAGTAGAATTATTCATCCTTGGTGTATTTTGCTTAGACTATCTTAAATAATTCTATGCTCTTCTTGAAGGCGCTTCTAATGTGTCCATCATAAGAGTTATTTAACTGAACTTTGATCATAAAACTTTTTTTAATCAAAGAGACATCTTTGAAATATCTGAAAACTTTAAACTGATGTTGGCTTGCAGAGGATGACCTTAAAGTATCTGTCGTCATCAAATTTTTACTGGCCTATGGCTACACTGCAAATTAAACACGTAAATAAATTCTGAACAGAATGACTTCCATTTTTCAGTGTACACAAAGTTTTAAGAATATCTTGATCAGGGGAAGTATATTAGCGTAGGCCAGGTGAAGTAAATTTACATTATAATAACCGAGTTATTATATTTTGTAAGTATTTATAGTCAGAAAAAATAAGCATTGTGCTCTTACGCTTACAATGATTAAAATGGCTATTTTAAGAATACAAGAATAATAATGTTTAAATGTGACACTACCCAGCAGCGGGTTAAAAAACTTTAAAGGGCACCTCGTGACGCAAAGCGACGAGTCTTTGGCTTACTAATAAAAAAAGATGTCCATTCAGCACTCTTGTAACACTAAAACACTTTCTCTTTAAAGAAGAGCAAGAAAACACCTTCATTATCTGAGACGAGTGGCCACAGGAGAATCTGACCTGAAAACCACACGCTTATTTTTTGAGCATTACCATTTACTCAGTTTTTCCACATCAACAGTTCTTGCATCACACCATTGCACATTTGCATTACATTCTGCTATTATAGTCTTTTATGACATTCTGATCCCCGGTAATGGCTTGGGATTTTTTTTTATTACTAACGTTCTGAACAAAAAAAAGTGCAGAAAGGTACACACCTTGTTTGGGCCAAGAGGAAAGTGTACACATGCATTGGGGTGCTCTCTTAATGGCCAGCATAGGAGAAGAATGGGTTAATGATGTTATTTTTGTTTTCTTTGCGCAAAAAAAAAGTATTCTCCTATTGTTGTAAAACTGTAGTTAAGCTACTGTTTTCACATGGACTGATTTACCGATGTTTTTACTATGTTACTGGATCTGGGATTTTTCAATTTAAGTTGTGTTGCTGTCTATAAAGGGTGAGATGGCTCTTTGATATCATCAACTATCTTAATTTCCAAAGATGAACGAAAGTCTTATGGGTTTGGACCGACATGAGAATGAGTAACACAGTATTTTCAATTTTAGGTGAACTAACCCTTTAACATGTAAATGTCACATATGCAAAATTATTGTTATTATTGTTTTTTTTACTTTAGAAATCCATAAAAAGCACAACCCATACTGTAAGCGATGTCCTGTTACTTGCTCTTTCTCATGGTTGCACCTGGATATAGGACAAAAAGTAGCTTATATTTCATCTTCCTTGCTAGGACACTGTTAGGGCTACACACATTAGAAACAGTAAGGTTTACCTTACCCAGTATCACTACCAAGTAATGGCCAAGAGCTGATTTGTATTTTAATACACCTGGCAGTTCATTCTGTTTAGTTACTCATCTTCTTCCTCAATCCAAGAATCTGTTGCACTTTTTGAGAATTGAGGCATACAATCAACATCCACCTGAAGCAAATCTGCCAGAAAAAATGGGCCAAAATCTTAACTGAACAGCATTTTGTTTGCATGATAAGACAACTGTGGATTAAAGTAAGATGAGAAATGGGACATACATAGAATGGCAAATAAAGGAACTGATTTAGAAAATATCCAGTAAGTTAACATGAGATCACAGCGTTTGGTCTTCAGACGAAATCGTTTCAAAAGCTTGGGCGTTTTGTCTAAAAGTAATATTTTAATAACGGAATCAGTAAAAAGACTCTCAGCTCAACATTCTCACTAATAAAAATTAATGAAAGGAAAGAAAAAAAATGGACATAGAGAGATCAAAGGTTCTGATGTAGCCTGCATGAGGCCAGTAATAGAGTCCAGCACGCAGCGGGGGGGAGCGCCCAATCATCAGATTCCAGACTGAACGAATGCTAGAGGGACGACTCATCCCACTATATATCGCCTGCATTACCCACTGAATAGAACATCCACATATTTATAAATGTCATCTGCAAAGCTCCGTTATGACAGTTAGATATCATCAATCATGACGGCCCTGAATCCTTTTAGCAATATCCTGTAGCCCTCCAGATGATTTCTGAAACCCACTGGGGTTTGGCCGGCAAAACCACTGCATCAAAAATTGACAGGTGTTCCTTCAGTCACAATTGAAAATGACAATCCCTGTATCACATTCTGGAAACATTTTCAGAAGTATTAAAGAAAAAGCAATGTTGAAATATGTCCTAGATTTGAGCTGAAATTTAGGAGAACTTCTACAATAGTCTGTGTCCACCTCTAACATTTGGTTCATTCCAAGGTGGTTCGCAAGGATTTTGGCTGATATGTGAATGCTGGAAATGAATTCAGGGCTCTCTAAGGTCAGAAACATATCTTATGAAAGTTGGATGAGAAAACGTGATTAAATAAATAATCAGATGTAAATAAACTGCAAATAGCAGTCGAGAGTATACTGCTTTAAAAATGGGATAATATAGCAGACATAGTTTTGGCATCTGTATTTGCTACAACTGCAAAATAGTACAATGATACTGTATTTACATTCCTTTCCAAATATGGGAGTAATTATATAGAGAGATGGATTATGGCAGCAGATGTTAAATTTACAGTCACTGCCTGTGCAGATCTATTAGAAACCGCATTGCAGCTTTGCTAACAAGTTTCCTGTAATTTAATGCCAAGATAAAATGTATAGTGATATAAATGTACATGTATACATTTAATAAAAACGTTTGATTTACAAAGTTAAAAAATGAAATTCATTAAATGAATGAGCAATCGTACAATATAAATTTTAGTGAATGATAAATAAAGGTGATTTCACACCAAAGCAAATGCAGAAATTATCAACAAAACACATAGGAATGTTTCTTTCACGCACAGAGTGAAATGAATGAGCCAGGCTTCTGTCAGGAAATGTAAATTCACGCCTGTGATTACAATATTTAAAGAAAAGCAAGTCAAACTCTCTCATTTCAACAATTAAATATAGAAATATATGTGCTCACTTAATAAAGTGAGATTAAATCCATGAAGTATGATTTTGCACATTATTATGTGTAAAAGTTTGCATTTCCTTGTGTTTTTATTCATATTGATGAATTATCTTCTGTGTGTGTGTGTGTGTGTGTGTGTGTGTGTGTGCCAGTGGGATGAGTAATAAGCACTGTTGCAGCAAACAACATCTGTCTGGAGTCTATATTTCAGAGGCATACACATTTACTATAAATACATTTCACTACAGTTTTGTCTTAAACTGACCCTTATAAGTTGATGCATTAACTCCAGTAAATCACATTATCATTAATATTTTAACAGAAAGCAATTAAATAAAAAGATGTAAATAGAAAAGGTTTGGATTAATCTCCTTTAAATAAACTACATATTTCAGTTGATAGCTAGTTTTTAAACCCTCATCCTGCTGTTTTCCAACCTACACTTTCCAAAAAAACTGTAGTCTTACCTGATGAATAATTTCAGCAACTGGGAGTTGGTCCACATACGTCAAAGATTCGATTTGCATATCGCCACTTCCAGACCTGAGGGAAAAAAAAAACATAATATATAACAGTATTAACAGCAGACAAAACAAGACCTTATTTAAATGTAACGTATTCAGATTTGGCCTGCGGTAAAAACTAAACAAATGACTTGTTTTGTGTTCGGTCAAATTGAAGCACCCTCTAATCTAGCTACATTACTATGCAGTGGGTTGAAGAAGCCAACGTCAGCCACCCCTTCCGCAACTGCCCACAGTCTGTTAGTTTGAGTGGTGGGATGATGTTTTGGCCCTCGTGTAGGCCAGCAAAGCTCAGGACCAGACGAAAGAGTCTGCTTCAGCCCGGCTGTCTGCAACGTCATACATGAGTGGCTGCTGAAATTAAATTCAGTATGAAGCTCTCAATTCCAAACAACAACTGACTGAGACCGAGAGTGATCTGGAGTGGAAGGTACCGAAACAAAAACAAATTGTCTCCGATAACGAACGGAGGGAAGTAAAGAGAATGTGGTAGAAAACCCCCACGAAATCCAGTTGGACTATATTTTTGTGGTACCTGTAATTTCTCTCTGAATAATATGCATTGCTATATTTCGCTCACGAAAAACATGGGTTCAGAGTTAGCTGGAACAACACTATACAGTGAGCTTACATATAAAACGAATCAAGCATTTTAAATATTTGTTGGGTGATGTGGTGGTGATGATTGACAGGTAATTTTAGAGGTGTCTTTGCTATTCGCTGAACAAACAGCTAACAAACTGAAAAGTGTTTGCGTGAAGAATGAGGGCCAGAGGTTGACAAAACGATTGAAGTGCAGCTACAGTATGAGAGTGGAGGCAATTGGTAATCTATAGCTGAACACAGCATTTCAGACGACAAATTATTCTTGTATTTCAATAAGCGGCCTGGGCAGCCAATTCAAAGAGGCCTTTTTCTGTTACTTGACAAAACGGCCTGTCATTCTAGCCATGTATATAGCATAGGCACATTGAACCACTTTTGGTCGCAGTGGCTAGACTTGAATTACTGCAAAATGGAAAAAGCAACAAGAGCACAGCTAGATTATTTACTGCGAGCCTGTCGGCTAGAACATCTGCACTCGAGCAATGGAACAGCAACAAAAACACTGCAGTAGCAATGTAACACATTGTTTTTTCAATGTTTAATACAGACAAGTAATGATATAAACTGCATTTTTACAATGTTCCTTTTTCAGAAAAATATTGTGAGGGATGTTTATGCCTGCAAAGCTCCACATTGTGTGAAAAAAAGGGTTTCTAATATTGGTTTTTGGCATGCTGCTATGCATTAGATTTTAGGCATTTTGGGAGGTTCTTTGGTGCTTTCTTACTTGGTCAAGTCAAAAGAATGATATTCTGATCCCAAGATCTAAATGCATAACAGGATGTCAGATTCAAATTCTTAAAGATAATCTCTTTAACAAGCTGTACAGTTCAAGATGTAATTCATTTATGTACTGTAATACAAAGGACGCAAATTGCACAACAAAATGTATGACGTCTGGGATCACTTCAGATGGATCTCTGACATCATCAAAAATATCTTAATTTATGTTCCAAAGATGAACAAAGGGTCTTATGGGTTTGGAACGACATGAGGGTGCGTAATTAATGACAAAATTTTCATTTTTGGGTGAACTATCCCTTTAAACAGTGCAGTAAAATCCAGTCTGAGGCCCTTGACCTTAGTGAAAAACACAAATACCTTTGTAATGAACAGGAGAAAAACTGTGCAATTATCCAGTCAAAAGGCTTTTCAATATACAAATCGTAATCATTTATGATGAATTTACCAATGACTGGACTTTTCACTTTGAAACTGTCTAGAAATGTGCAGTAAGGTACGTAAAAATTGTGTCAGAAATGTATTTAGAGTGTACTTCCAAAGAGGCAGGGTTCCCTCTTAAACTTGTTTTAAGACTTGTTTTTGTCCATTTCTTCTCTTTTCACTAAGCTGAGAAGCCATAAAAGCACAGCCATAAAAGTCCTTGTGAAATCAAAACTGACCCAATTTTACTTTGTGCACATACTATTCATGCAGTGAACAATTCAACAATTAATCCATAATATGTCTTTTTAATCTTTAATCTAAATATGAAAATTGACTTCCCCGCTGTAATGGCATTCCTCTGATTGGGTTGAACATCCTAAACCTCAACCCTCTAACAGTCAGTATACCTCAAGCTAGAGATGGTGAGAATTCAGTTTTACTCTGAAATAAATCACAATATTAAAGTAAAGTCGGTCGCAACTTTTTGTTTCATGCGTGCTTTAAAGTAAAACTCTGCTTTGTTGCATCACCAACATTCGTTCTTGCATAAGCCGCTGGTAATTGGCAACTCTCAATATAAGCTAACGCCCTCCTGTTGATTTACCACTGTAAACTGCTGTTGGCGTGATCGCACAGTATAACAGTGAAACTAAGCATAAGCATTAGTAACGATACTTGCCTTAGCAAACACCACTAAGCGCCAATGCATTTTGGGAAATACGTGCCATTGCAAGCTAATGAATCGTTTAAAGAGACTCCAAATGATTCCACATCCGTCAAAGCAATTTTTGCTAAACTTTTAATCAAAGAGTTTTGGTAAATTTATAAGAAAAACCATCAGAAGGTGTCTAGAGAGGGTGAGTGTGTACTGAGAGTACACTTTCATTTCCTTTATGCCCCACGCCGCACCTCCTGATTTATTTTTCATTCCGTAACATCACCTGACATTTAATTACTTTGAGACTTGAGACCTGCGCAAAGCAGTAAACATCATCAACCTGGGCAAACCTGAATTACAATACAATCTCGTAAAGAGTGGGCACGTATCATAAAGACGAGTGGGGAGTCTATTAAACCGTCCTCCTCTGTAAAACTTCATTTACCTAATGGAAGCCCTCTGATACAGCAGCAGAGACTGCGGGGGAAAGGAGGCGGAAAACAGGACGGCTTCAGAAAGATTTAGTGTTGTAACGCCTCTACTATCATGCTCGGAGAGACGTCTCATGGAGGGGGAAAAATGTTGCTTTTAAGCACACTGGAGCACATGATTTTCTGAAGCCTGAAGGGGTAATTCACCCATTTTCTAGTATGACCTTTTTTTTGTCAAATTAAAACTCAAAGCTTACCTTAACCAATGCAATAGCCTTGTGTGTGGAAAAGATTAAAATGTTTTCAATATGCAAATTATAGGTGGCAATATATATATATATATGGCAATATTGTCAAAATGTTTTTGAAAGAAGTCTATTATGCTTAAGACATTTATTTAGTCAAAAACACAGTTAAAACTGTAATATTGTGAAATATTACTATTTAAAAGAACGGTTTTACATACAAACACGCACACACACACACACACACACACAAACATATTTACACTATTAGGTTTTTTTACATTCATAATTCTAAGAAATGTTTCTTTAGGTATGAAACTCTTTGAGAACTCCAGTTTTACTCTTTGTGCTCTTTGCAAGAAAGAAAGTCAAGGTTGGTAATGCAAAAAGGTTAAGTGAAAGCTGTCCACCTCTAATGGCACGTGGGTACGTTGTTTCCACATGACAGACATGCTTTACTCCAGATGTGACACAACTAGTCTATACTGTCACAGGCTCAGACAGAGTGAGCAAGGTGACCAGGCATTAGAGACCGGACACATGTCCTTGTCAAGGCAGTCTGATGATAAAAGAGAGCAGGGATGCCAGCCATGCATGACAGCTGTATAAGACAGCAGAAGACAGGGGACAGAGACCTCCCCTCAGGTGCATATGCTGCCGTTTCACCCACAGATGTGCCAGTATAGTGAGTCATGACAGCCTGCGGCATTGGGGAAAGAGAGGATACTTCCATTTCCCAAAGCAACAGAAACTAGCTAGTCTGACAGCTTGTTCAGTACATAGGCTGACGAACCTATGACTTAACCTACGCATGAAATGCATGAAATGTCAGTTATTAAGAAAAAAAAAACTTTAAAGGTCATCAAAGGCCATCAAAGGTCAAACGTTATATTAAGTGTCCCTTATACCTGTGTACTTACACTATGGTTACATACTAGATACACATCTAGTTATTATGTAATTACACACCGGTGCATAGTATCGACAGCTGTAATATTTCTGTCACTACACACATGTAACGACCCTCAGAATGGTGTGTGTAAGTACTAATGTGTAACAGGAAAAGAGAAGAAGTCTGATGATTAAGAAATAATTAATTTAGTAATTTACATCTTACCCCGAGGATAAGTACATTTTCAGCTAATTTTCTTTTTTGGGGTAAACTATTTCCAGGAATAGTTAAAAAAAAAAAAAATTACTTACTGTACCTGCCAATTATTTCAAACGTGTACATATTCTTTTAATCAATTTAACAGCATATTGGCTGTTTATTAGAACATATTCCATATAGCACATTCCTTAATCCTACCCCATACCTAAACTTATCAACTACCGTATACTAACTGTCAATACGCAGCAAATTCTGAGTTTATTGGGGCAATGGTTAGTTAACAGTGAGATTGGAAACACACAGGTTTGGAACAAGACAAGGGTGAGTGAACGATGACAGAATCTTCATTTTTGGGTGAAATATATCAGTAACACTTTATTTTAAGAACCAATTCTCACTATTAGTTGCTTATTAGCATGCAAATTACTAGTTATTGGATTATTTGTATATATAAAAGCACATATTAATGACTTTTTCTGCATGACCATATTTTAAACCCCTAAAACCTAACCCACCCCTAAACTGGATGACTCTTAATAGTGAAAGTGTTTCCTAATTTAAGTGTCACCAAACTATTCTACTACTAGTCATGTGATGTAAACAAATGATACAGTCTAATTTGACTGATTTAGCCTAAGGAAAAATAAAAAGTGGTTTTTATTATTTCTATTGGGAAAATAAAAATAATTTCAATTAGATTTAGTTATTTTTTTAGCCACCAAAACAGATTCTTATATTTGGCATATTAAATAAACCAGACTTCCCCCCCCCCCCCCCTTCCAACCAAAAACACACAAAAAACCTCCACTTCTGTGGATCCAAACAATTCAGCCCCAAGACGATAAGGGATGCCTGTAATCACTTATCTAATTGTGTATGCCTGCAGCAGACTTTATTTTTGCTCATTGAACAACCAGTAAAATAAATAAGCAACATAATACATTATTTAAAGTGAACACCACAGATCTTCGGAAATATAATTACAATTTGAATCAACTGTTTTCTATTCTAATCCATTTTAAATGGTAATGTAATTTATTTCTGTTATGGCAAAGCTGAATTTTCAGCAGCTGAATTTACTCCAGTCTTTAGTGTCACATGATCCTTCTTATTTTTTGTAATTTTTCTCAGTCAGACAAATTCAAAATGTTTCCTTGTTTCAGGGTTTAGTCCAACTCAGTCTTCAAACTGAAATAATGCTATTTTTCCCAGTTACCAACAATATATATATATATATATATATAAATGGATAACACTTTAAAATAAGGTATATTTATTCAGCGTTAACTACGACTTACTCTCAATATATTCTTTATTTACTGCTTATTCATAGTTATTAGGTAGTTTTAATTTAGTAAATTTAGGTTTTGGGTAGGATTAGGAATAGAATAAGATCAAGCAGAGTAAGGTATTAATATGTGCTTAATTACTACTAACAAATGGCTAATATTCTAGTAATCGCATAAGACAAGACTTAGTTAGCTAAATTACACGCTAACTAGTCATAAATTATCTTTGAAGATTAAAAAAAAGCATAATACTGTTATACTGGTTAACCCTGACAACATGAAGTCATTAAATAATAATGCAATGATTTGGAAAAAGCACTGCAGTTTTAGCTGAATTAGGATTTAGATTTAGCTCTAAATGTAATTTGATTTTAATCATGTGCTGCTGCTATTCCAATATAGCTACAGTAGATAAAGTTAATTCACTTCACTATGATGCTGAGGAATCTAATATGTGTTTATCTAGTCTTATCCACACGCTGACTGCATTACAGATTAGTCTGACAGCAGAGGAAACCTAAAATATGTTTTTTTTCTTTTCAGATTAGCAAACAAAGACATACTACTGCCATCTCGTGGCCAACGTGTTTCACAACACAATGCATGCAAATGCTAGTACTGTTTTTTTTTGCCTTTTTTACTGTCCCTAGCACCTATTTATCAGTACTTGGGTCACTCTTCTCACAGTAAACACAGTAGCCTTCTTCACGGGCTAAACTGTGGATCATTTATCATCGCTTTTGCACAAAATGCATTCAATGACTCCATCAAATTAAATTATTTTCTCACATAGACAATCACCACCAAAATTTCTAGAAAATGTGCCTACATGCAAATACTCTTTACAACACTGTTATAACACTACAAAACTAAATAAGGTAGCACTTTGCTAACACTCCTACAATGAGTTGGTATTAATGCATTTAGAATGTGAATTTAACAGCTGTGCTAAGCTTCAGTGAGAATTTAACTGTACAAATGGAGGTAATTGTCAACTCACACTTCTCCCACTCTTAAAAGTTCCACCCTGTTAGGCTTTATTATGAAGCTTTATTGTCAGATCAAAAAAATAAAACATATCTGACATAGTTATACATTTTATGTTCATCTGTAGGTTAGAAAGCTAAATGCTGATTTAGTGCAAATTTTTCCACCCTGTTAGGTTATTTAGTGTTGAATGTGAAACTAATTGGGTGGAAATTCTAATAGAATACTGAGCTTGGCTTGTATGAGTTCCATATATTTAAACATGACACTATTTTGGTAGAATGCTAAACACATGAAAAACAACTTTTTTCAAATATTTTGAAGCCAAATGGTTACTGGACACCAGGATTATTGTTATTTTATATTTGAGCTTATTTTGAATTAAAAAATATTCACTGGGAAAAGACAGTCTCTATAGGTTGAATGAAGAATCCTGATGTTACTGTAGATGAAAACTAGAAACACTTCAAAGACTTCAAAGACAACACACAATCAACTAAATATTCAGAAATATCTTTTGGATAAAGCATGTATTCTGAATCAGCATATTCAGAATTGTCTGGAGTCAGTAAAGAGGATCAGATCTACATCTCAGGTAACCGTTAGTGTACTGCAGTCAGAAGCCTGTATAATCTCAAAAACTCCGGCTTTCATATTCCTTACAGTCCACCACAGAAAGGTCAACTGCAGTAGCACAGATCTCATCTGAGACGAGGCTTTCCTTCTCTTTTACATTTTCTTTTTATTTGAGCACTTTGTTTGGTCCTGAAGCTGATTGAGCGTTTTGTAGGTAGTTTCTTCACAGCGAAGTGGTTTAAATAATTCTGCTTGCTAAAATTCACATAGTGAGAACTGTATAAAGTACATTTGAAACATGGCTCTTTTTCTTCTATAAGAAAATGGCTTTACAATTAAACTACACCATTTATAAGCATTGTTCAAGATCTCTATGAAACTACTCCTAAAGTCTTAATAACATTAAAAGTGAAATGATATACATCAACAACAGTGGTCGTATTTATCTTACTGGAAACCTGCGTGACCTGATTTGGTAGGTATCACCATAACCATGGTGATGCAGTATGCAAAATCATTAACGGGTCATTAGAGGAGTCAAAATCCCTAATAAGGTTTTTAATAGTGAGCAGCCACAATGCTTCATTAAATTAGACTGTTTACTCTGGAACATTCAAACTGGGTTAATTAAGGCTGCTGCTATGACCGCTAAACACTTCATAAAACATTAATTATGCCAGACTGAATAAAATAAACAATTATCTGACAGAGTTTTATTATTGTTATCATTATTATAATATTATTATATAACAGTATATTATATATTAATGCAGAGCACAAATTCCTAGCATGGGAAACCAACCCTGGCCACATGTCATGTCCTTTCCATAGAATAAGTATCCATCTATCCATCAATTCATGCAGAAACAAGCTTCCATATTAAAGGGACAATCCATCCAAAAATTAATTGGCTTACAATGTATGTAATGAAACAGAAGAAATAAAGTCATACAGGTTATGAAAATGGACATTATGAACAGAATGTGGCTCAAATCCTTTTTCCTCTATAGTTAGCATAGAAAAAGCAAATAAAAGGTGAGTTGTCAAGATTATAGAGTCCTATAATCATCTTATCACTTAAAAGCATGGTCCCTATGAACAGAACGTAGCATGATTCTCAGCCCCACACCCATTATACTGCAAATTATTATCTATTAGTATTTAGGTTTTCAATGACTATAAAGTCAGTATAAGCCAACTGCATTATATTATGTACAATTGTGCTTTATGTCCAACAAAGACAACACTGAATGGGCTAATTAAGTCAATTCACTACAGAAGATACACTGCATTTTCCAGGAAACTGTAAGGCTCAGTATCATTTAGAGTTTAATGACTGTGTTCTCACCTCTGTACTGGCGGCTTTACAGAGGATGCCAGATTGATAGTGTCCTTTGTGATCTCCACTTTGCGGACACTTCCAAAAAAGTCAGTGATGAGGACGCTCCCGGGATCCCTCTGGAACAGGTCAGTACGGTGACCCGGAGTGGACACACACTGACTCTGCGGGCACACCTTAAACTGAAACAAACAAGCAACTATAAGTCAAATGAGACAGAGACACACAAACAATGAGATTAATTATGGGTTGCCAAGTTCTAAGAGCGCCTTCATTCCCAAATGGATGTGCAACTGCAAGCTGTCAGGAACGAATACAAAGGAAAAAGAACAAAAATTACCATTTAAATAACATCTGTTCCTGCACATTCAGCCACGTTCAGGAAAGTGCCATTCATTTGTGATCTTGTGAATTCTTATAAAAACACAAAAATCTATTTGTAGATGAAATATAGGCATGAAAAAGGCAACCAGTAAAAGCTGTTAAAACCTCATGGAGGATTTTCATTTTTAAAATATGGAACAAATGAAAATGGTACCCTGCATACATTCCATTCTAAAGGATTAAACATGTGTTACTTAATGTGTCCACATTCTGTGAGGTTTAGGCCATTATTTAAACATTTCATACAAATACGAGACTTTTTACTCTTAATCCACCCTAAGCGCTAAATCATCCTTTTTACTGTGACCTCAGGATGAAATATTTTAAGACTCAATCCTGTCCAGCTGGAATTAGGTGTGGGTCGACATTAAATTGCATTCACGGTTCATTTTTTATATTACACTTATTTCACTGAACTGCATATTCAATGAGATTCAATAATGTCTGAGAAATGATTGGATTGTGAAAGGTGGACTTTCTGTATCAGAATAGAGCCAGACGTGAATACGAGTTTACAGTTGATTGTGAAGAGAATGGAAATTTTGACGTGGCGGGAACCGAGATCATGACTGGGACATGCTTTTTTCCCTCTGGAAAATAGCATGCACATATGAATAATGCACAACAAGACCAGTAATGTGGTCTAAGAGTTTTGATTAAACAGGGACATGTACAGAGGCCTATCAGCTTGCAATAATGACTGCATTATCAATATATAACTATTTTAAAATGATTCAAGCCTATCTTATCAGAATTATTTAATACAAATCAATAAAAACATCAATAGGTCCTTTGAAAATTAAATGCATGTTAAAGCATTTGAGAAATAATGCAATGAATAACTACTACTAAAGCAACTGCTAAATCAACAAAAAAGACAAAAAATAGGATTAGGTTTGTACATTATTTACTATATGGACCTTAATGGTAACACTTCAGAATAGGGGGCCAAAATAATGCATTAGTTAAGCATTAATTAATGGTTAATTTGTTCACAATTAAGCATTAGTTGAGCATGATGATTAACCTAATTACTAGTGTGTTTTTGCTCAACTAATGCTTAACTAATGCATTATTTTGGACCCCTTTTCTGAAGTGTTACCATAACGTCTTACAAATAATAATAAAAAAGTGAGCAGCGATGGGACATTTTGGCCTTTACATTAATGTTCAATGTAATGTGGTGTTGGCAAGATTTTTAAATGTTTTGAAAGAGCTCTCATATGCTCATTGAGGCATTTATTTGATCAAAAATACAGGAAAATCTGTAATATTATGAAATATTATTACATTTTAAAACTTTTTTTGTTAATATGATATCAGTACAGTTTATTGACGGCAAAGCTTAAGAGGCTATTACTGATTACTGATAAACCTTCATAAATCATTCAAATATTACTCTATGGAAAAAAAAACCCAAAGAACCTGATTAATATTTGCAATAATATTGCAATCTCAATGAACATTTGGCGATAGAAGAGCATAATTTTTTTAGCACAACTTACTTCCAGCCCACATTGAAAGCCAAAAAGACATTCCGCAATCTTTCTGATGACAGCGAAAGAGAGATCATTCATGCGAGAGATCATTCATGAGAGTTCAAGTGGCCCTTTTCTATCCACATTAAAACCTCTCTCTTTCTCCCACGGGAAATCAATAATATCGTTGCTAATCCAGTAGAATGGAGAGAGAGCGAGAGAAGAACAAGGGGAACAAAAAGGCGGCAGAAAAGAGGCTGCTGTTGGACCTGTTTGATCTAGGAAGCACTGTGCCAAGCAGAGAGGATGTGGAGGGCAGGAGAGATCAAAACGGATTGTGAGAGTTGGTGGGACTCCAACCACTCAGATGAATGGAACAGAAACTCAGGCTCACCCATGCCTTCAGAGAAAAGGTCTCCCTCCTGACTGTTTCAAAGCTGTCTGACCAACAGTTGTATTAGCCACTCTGTTTAAAGTGACGTGCTAAGAGTGGTCCACTAAGGCTGTTTTTTTCATCTGAGGCGGCAGGACATCTTTGTGACGGATGCCTTTTAAGTTCAGTTCATACTAGCAGATAATGGAAATGCTCCTACAGGACCTTCTATTCTCAATATCATTTGGCTAGAATTATAAACAACCACCAAACACAAACACACACACACACACACACACACACACACACACACTCACTTACCAAATCATTCATGTTGGCCTGACTAGCGGGGTGGACTTCCTCCAGGAACTCCAGTAAGTAGAAGGTGTACTTGTCCATCAAATGGACCCCTATTGCCAAGTCTGGCTGATGCTGTATGAACAAAACAATACATGTGAACCGATTCCAATTTTATATCCCTAATCTGTATTAACTATAAATATTCAGGGCTTTCTAGTGAATCATGGTTTACAGACTGTCTAGTCTAGTTTAGTGTATTATAGCCTGGTCACGCCAAGTCCAACGTGACTACATTAGGTGATATAAAATCTGCAATCAATTTTTTGCAATAAAAACTATTAACAGTTTCAGTCTTTTGAAAAAACATAATTTAAATGTATCCCATATTTTACCAATCACACTGTTACATATATATTTATTAATAAGTCAAATTGTATCTATTTGTTTTTTTTAATTTTTTTTTAAATGTCTAAACATTTATAAAAAGCAAAAAAATATTGTAAAATACAGTTTGCTTTCATTAAAATTATTGGCATGATTCTGTATATTTATCTGTCATATCTTTATTATAGTAGACAAAATTAGTAGAAAATAATTCAGAATAACTTTTGAAGGTACTACACTTTCAAATAGCTATTCTAATCTACTGTAAAATGTAAAATCATCCTTTCTTCAGTGTTACATTATCCATCAGAAATGTTTTTAATCCTAATTCTAATATGATGATCTGGTGATCAAGAAATTATTATTTATTTTTAAGTTATTTTTGTTAATGTTGATAAAGGCTGAGCTGTTTAATATTCATGTGGACACAGATTCGAAAATATTCTTTGATGAACAAAACATTTTGAAGAACAGAATTTATTTGTAATAGAAATATTTTGATACATTATAAATTCAACCTTTTATTATTTAATGCATATTTGATTAACAAAATTATTAATTTCTTTAAAAAAATCTTAATCTTTTTGTAATGAAATTATATGTAATGCTGCTTTTAATTTTTTTCCTTTCCCATTTAAGCTCCAAAAATATTTTTTTTCCAAAGTTCTGCAAAGATCAAGAGCAGAAGGTTTGACTCACTGAGAGAGAGTCTTCTCCCACTTGGCTGCTGGCAAGGGCCATGAGGTTGGGCGAGTAAAACCTCTCATACATGGAGGCCCCCTGGCACGTGTCTATGATGAACAACAACTCGTTGTACCTGCAAAGAATGGAGACCGTTTTAGAGCTGGTTGATTCTTGTTCGATTCAAATCACTTTACTTAGATGATGTTGCAATCCACTATCGTTTCTAATTAAAGCAGATTATGAAGCAATAAAAGCTAGTGCAGACCCTCAATTCAGGGCTCAAGGCTGTCTGAGCCACGCTCACAATACAACCAACACAGCACGCTCTGCAAGATGTTGCCATGGTAACCAAGAATCTGGCATCCATCAATGCGCCATTCACAAAATAAAATATATAATAAAAATTTGAAACCACTTCTGGCCATCTCTGATGAGTGGGAGAGAGAGAATGAGAAGGCCTGGAATCGCATGAACCTGAGAAGTAATGGGGGAGCAATGAAGCACAAAAGGGGCTTCAGTAATTTATTGGATCAAGCCTGCAATTACCACATTGACAGGCACAAAACATCCTGTGCTGTAGTGCTCTATGGGAAGAGAGGAAGCTCTCATTGCACCTCACACTAGCCTCCCACAATATTTACACTGTGCTGGAACCTAAACAGCCTATTAGAGCATTTATAACTCACAATTACCATGTTATGCAGCTGCAGCATGGCTTCAGCTACGTACATCAATACTGTGGCCAAGAGCCACATGATGAAGACTAGACTGCATGATTTATGTTTGATGGTGTTTAATGTTTGTTTCGACATTTTTTCTGGTCAATTTGATATCAAAAGCAGTAATTATCAAGCTGTACAAATACATTTGCTGATATGACTGGAAGTGTGGCAGTGCTTTTATTCAGCGGTTGAATAAGCATTCAATTAATGTTTCTATTGATATGGTTTTTTTTTTAATTTTAGATGCAAAGTTGTTAAGTAAAATACTGTAGTTTCAAATGAAACCAAGTCACTACTAATCAATTGAGTGGATGTTTCAATGACTTCATCCTAAAGATTGTACTGAACATGAGTTTTATAGAAAAAGTCAAGTTTGCATCCCAGATTTGTGAACTAATCAGTGAAATTAATGATTCATGACTAATAAAGACTCATAAATCTATTACTATTGTCAGGGGTGGACTTAACCTATAACAGAGATAAGCGGACATTTAGAGCCCCAAATGATATTGGCAAACATATCAAATATATATGTGTATTTGATTTCTGGATAGTGTCAAAGGTTCACTAGGGATGAACTTAAAGTGAAAGACAGCTTTTAGTGATATTTAGTGATGTTTCAAAATGACTCACTTGTGTGCTTTTCCAGCTGTGCTCTCATACAGATGCACTAATGTGATGATTGGAGATTTTCCCTTAATAATAGATTACATTTTCTACTGTTTGCCTTCTGAACACTTGGAATACGGAACAAGTTGCATGGGATAATTTTATGACATTGAATGTAAAATAGATTACAATTCATTAAGTTAAATCTTTTATATTGTCTTCTTTTGAGACCCGAAAAAAAAAGAAAATAATTGAAAGGAAAAAAAAGAGTAGAATAGTCCCCAGCATGTTCAGGTACATAGGGAGTGCTGCAGTAGTCCCCTGCATTTTCTAAAAAAAAAATATATATATATATATATATATATATATCGAAACTCTTTGGTCATTTTTGAGCGAGATGCTTCTTCTCTAATCAGATTCAATGATCTATGCTAAGCTACAGCTAAAAGTGCTACCGCCAGACCCAGAGATTGGCTAAATGGTGAATTCTCAGTGCTCCTGGACTGTTATATAAGACCTCTTTAAATAAGTAGTGCTTGCTTGCGAATGGTTGTCCTTCATTTGTTCAACTGTGCTACTGGTAGGACAAATGGAACTACATTTTATTAACATTTTTATGCAAATCATCTTACAGTACACTTGTTATGGTGGAAATCTCCCTGGAACAACCCAAGGTTAAGTAGCTCGGTCAAGCGAATAAAAGTAATACCCATGGATACAGAGTGGAATCAAACCTATAACCATTCATTTAACACAACAGATCTTTCACAATATAATTGAGATAAATGCAAGATAAATATTATTGATTTGATATATATCTTGTCAAAAATGTCTGAGTTACTGCGTGTTCACTGCAGCTCTTTCTAAATTTACCTCCTCTTTTGCCACATCTGCTCAAAGGCATCAGCCAGCTCCATGTTGCTGATTTCCTCAGAGTCCTGGAACTTCAGGAAGCCATTTCCACCGTGACCTGTGAAAATGAAGACCCACAGATTCAGAGAAAAGAGAAACGGAAAAAGCCAGTAATGAGGCTGTTAACGCTCTGACCTGTCAGGTAGATGAGGATGTTGCTGCGGTCATCGGAAAGCAGACGTTTGGATCGAGGGGTGCTGGGGGGGAGGCGCCCTGTCAGGACTCGCAGGAAATTCTCAACTGTGACCTGCAAAACAAAAAGATATGCTTTTAAAAGAGGACCTGCCACAAAAAGCATGTGAAGAGTGCAGAAACAGAGTGTAGGTTTGAGTCTCAAAACTTAGTCTTTAAAAGTAGGTCAAGTAATTGAATCGTTCACTTAGGTTTATGTTTTGCAAAAAACATGGTTTTGAGAGATTCGTGTACGCAGTAATTACCCACGGCTGTTTGCCG
>JAUCNO010000385.1:2834223-2845705 GCA_032353835.1 Enteromius viviparus | reverse complement strand
ACGTCACATACGTATGCTAATTAATGTGACGTCGCCTGCCGCCACAAGTCTCTCTAAATCCTGTGGGAAACACTGTAATGCATAGCATTTTTTCTCATGAGCCAGAAATCTTTACTTTAGTAGCACATGCCTGTTATTCCTTTCTATAGTCTTAAGTTGTCTGTTCATATATGTGCTGGCCTGATTTTATATTATAATTTTAATTTTTAAATATTAATAAGCAACAAATTAGCAGTTTATTGAGGCGAAAGCCACAGTTAATGGCTTCTTAATATCAAGAATTGGACCTTAAAATAAAGTGAGTTTGTAAAAAAAAAAAAAAATAAATAAACCTGACTGTAGATGGTATTTGCTGATTTATGGAGTGTCATAAAAAGATGTTAAATCTCTGTAGGAAACTTTTGACTTTAATATGTCAAAAAAATGAAACTACAAAACAAATATTGGCTTCGTTCAAATTTCTGACCTGTAAAAGTACGCAAATAAATACACATTCAATTAGGTAATGCCTCATTTGCATATTTAAATGTAACAATTTAGAAAGCTTGCAATAAAAAAAAATTCGTAGTTAAATTCTTTTTATTGCTTGTTAGATTTTTTTTTTAAATTTAATAGTTTGACTGATTAAAAGTACAGTAAAACAGCAATATTATTACATTACAATTTTTAATGACTTTTAATGTGAATATTCTGTAAAATATAATTTGGCACTGCAATCAAAGCTGAATTTTCAGCATAATTACTCACATGATCCTTCACGAATCATTCTAATATGCTGATTTGAAGCTTATTTTTAATAATATTTTAGCAGAAACTGTAGTACTTTTTTTTTTTTTTCCTCAGGATATTCTTTGATTTCAAGTTCAAAACCGCATTTATAAATGTGCTTATTAAAAATATCTTACCTGTAACTGTCAATTTAATGCTCAACAAAAGGTATATCATTCTTTCAGGGGGGAAAAAATCATCTTTTTGGTGGTGTATTTTACCTGAATGTGTTCTGAAATGTGACATGAGGTTGGTCTTCCCCCTGAACTCTTTCTTGCACACTTGACACTGATGCACCACTGCTTTATACCTGTCAGAATATAGTACATGATCATGAAATCACATGCTCAGAATCAACTACAGGCACTGTTTTAGACTGCATAACGACTGAATGTCATCATCATCACAAAAAAAGTTTATGTCTATTCACAACACGCGACGCACACGACTCTTTAAGCATGTTCTAATGTTTGCAGTATGCTAAATAAGCTGTTGGGTGCCTAAAGTTAGTAATTTGCATATAACAAGAGCTCTGTGCACAACCTTTCATCATTCTCAGGATAAAATAAATTTAAGATTAAATGTACATTTCATTACTATATATATATATATATATGCTATACCTTCGCCAGATCTTCTCTCCCAGGTGAATGCTTTTGTAATGGACAGTCAGGTGATCTGCACGTCGGAAGCATTTCCCACACTCTTCACACTGGTGCGCTCTCTCTCCTACAATAACACATGTTACAAGACTTATCATACATGCACTTTTACAGTATATGCAAATTAGACCTGAGGAGGAAGCATCTCATGAGTGTAAGAGTGAAATAATCACTTTTCAAGGTGGTTTTTTGCACTACAGGTATAGTCGTAATATAATAATAAATTGGTTACCATTGACTTTCATTATATTTTGAGCATACAATGAAAGTCAATGGAAACCAGTTTGATTACCAACATTCTTCAAAATATATATTTTTTGTGTGTTTCACAGACGAAGTCATACAGGTTTGGAACAACATGAGGGTGAGTAAATGATGTCAGAGTTTTGATATAGCGTGCTAAAATGTCATTTTAAATGCAAACTTATGAATGCGGCTTTTGAGACAACAAGTGAAGTCTAACTTCAAGCAATAAATACATACCTGTGTGAATTTTTTTGTGCTTCTTAAGATGGTCGTGGCGTATGAACGTTTTGCCACATTCGTCACATTCATAGCGCTTGTCCTCATGATGAACACGAAGATGAAGCCTAAAACAAAATTCAGCAACGGCGCTGGTAATAAATAACACTATCCCATGACATGTTCCCCATTACTTTTAATCTCGTCCAAACATTTAGTGTTAAAACTCATTTTTATGTTTTAGTATATCGATCAAGACTGGATTAAAGAAACAGTAATGATTTATGTGGCTGATTATATGTTGATTGCTTAACTATCTATCTGCAAACTTTCTCTCAGACCTGTAGGAGCTTCCGTGACGGAAGCTTTGCCCGCAGATGCTGCACAGGTGAGGTTTTTCCCCGCTGTGGATCCTCAGATGCTCCCTCAGGGTTGTCCTGAAAATATCTCGAAATATTAGCAGCTTGTATTTGAATACAACATCCAACCATTACTGCATGTGCATACATCACTGCCTAATAGCAGCTTCTTACCTCTCTCGAACAGATTTGCCACACAGAAAGCAGGTCCACTTCCTCTTCCCCCCGTGTGTGCACTCTATGTGACGTTTGCGGTTGCCGGTGTCATTAAACTGCCGCCCACAGATGTCACAAGGGAAAGGTCCTGGATATTGGACATTTTGTCAACATTAAAGGAACAGCTCGTCTGGTTGATTTAAATACCTCTATTAGGTTTTGGTAAAACTTTACCTAAATGAAATTTTTCTTGGTGCTTCAGCCGGGCAAACCGTGACTTAAAGTAGTCGTCACAGTAGGCACACTTGAAGGGTTTGTCCTGTGAATGTAAGATCATGTGCTCCTCCAGATGGGGTCGACGACTGAAGGACTTGTGACAGATCTAACAGGGAAGAAATGATTGAAGCAACCATAAATGAATTTCATGTCGGCATAATGGATAAAATAAATCAAAAAAGTAACTCACGTCACATTTCCAGCCTTCACTCTTCTTCTTCTTCTGAGATAGAAACTCCTGAAGGTGGTCAGGATGAAATCTGTAAGCAGACAGTGTGTTAGACTTTGGTCACATACTGAAACATTACCCAAACAACAGCTCTGAAAGTGGCTCTGTTAATGTTTTTTCTTTTCAACAGACGGCTACAGGAACATGAATAGGAAACAATGTAAACAAAACAGAAGAATGGCCCCGGTTGACATTTCCAGGAATCTCAGAAGCAGTGAATGGGAGCTTACACATCTTTTGCTTCAATAGCAAAAGAAAAAAAAATCCATGAGAAGTTTCCACAACTTTACAAAAGAGGAAAACTATACAGAAATTAAATAAGGCTGTCAGAATGGCTTGCTCCTTTAACCACAGCATTAGAAACACCACTGTAGCAGTGATAACTAGTTTTTTTGTCATTTAATGTAGCACAAGATACAGCTTAAATATATGCAAATTACATAAAGTAAAAAAAAAACATGAACATTTCTGTGAAACTATTCCTGCCATCTCTTAAAGGGATAGCTCACCCAAATCTACAGTATAAAATCTACTGTCATAATTTACCAGCCTTCATGTCATTACAAACCTATATGACTTTCACAAAACTGTTTCAGTTCCCAATAACTGACCTTGTGTAGTCCAAAAATATAATTTTGGAGAAACTAAACTGGTTGGCTACCAATGATATAAACCAGATATCCAGTGAGGCTACACTGCCACGAAACTTCTTGATAACATCGTGTGTGGTGGAAACAGGAACATCAAGTTCTCTGGAGATGCTCTTGAAGCCTTGGGAGTGTCCATGCCTGGCTATAATATTCTGTCTGACCTCCTGAGATAATTCTTTATTTTTCTTTCATCGCAGTACATACACAGTGACACAAAGCAGAAGAATGAGTCATTTTCTCTATATATGATCAGAACAAAGTACACAACAAAGACTTGTTTGAGATGGAAAGATTGTTTAACCTCCTCTTCAGCTTACAGCAGTTTTTATGTAATTTCAAAGGGTTTTCTTTAAAATGACACCAAGATATTGCATTTATTCCACTGTATGTTGGAATGGGGAGAATTTGTATATAAAATTGTATAAAAAAAAAAGGGTTTTATTCTTCCATACAGTTGGAATAGAATAACTCTTGCATAGATTATGATTATGTGCTTGCTGACGTGTTGGAAACAAATAAAATTGTTTGCAGGGAGCTGAGGCACTCAGGGCCTGAACTATACACTTTCAAATTTTAGTTTACAAAAAAAAAAAAAGCGCCTCTTTTTTTGTCTTTATTATAACACAGACAATAATAATTGTAATCAATTTCAACAGTGTTTTATGTAATTTCAAAAGGTTTCCTTTAAAATTATGCCAATCTTTTGTGTATACACCTCTGCAGGTGGAATTCCCCAAAATAGCCCCAGAGTATAAGAGGTTTTTAACTTCTTCTGCTTTTATTCATTCTAGGATTTCTCTTTGGGGCCTATTCAATACGTATATAAATACAAGCACAACTCATGCTATCGAGAAACAAGCTTGTGAAATTAACTCTGCATCATAATAAATAAAATAATGCTCACCTCTTGACATGTCTGCTGAGAGTCTTCTTGCTGGCATGAAGCTTGTTGCAGAAGGGGCACTTGTGCTCTTTCCTCTGGACGGGCGCATCGCTGTCATGTTTCTTCTTGTGCACAGTGAGGTTTGATTTGGTGGAGTAGCACTGGAGACAGATGTCACACTGGAAAGGTTTTTCTCCAGTATGTACTCTGGTGTGACTCTCATATTTGCCTACAAAATGAGGAAAAAGAAAAGCAATGAGACAGGCAGAGATAACTGTACAATTGACAGATTACAGCAAAACAAGCATTGATTTTGTTATTATTTTTTCTATAACAATAAAAGCAATGAAGTAAAAACAATTCAGCTTTGTGTCACAGGAAGAAATTATATTTTAAAATATATTATTAGTGCTGTCAAACGATAAATTGCATCCAAAATAAAGGTTTTAAAACAAACATACAGTATATATTTTGACAGTATTTACACGTTTATACATATTCTTATATTTTATATTATATATAAATATATTTTATATATTTATATTTTTATATTATTTATATTTTTTTTACTTATTATTAATTAATAAGTATTATTAAATAATATATTATATTATTAAATTATTCAATTAAATTATTCAATTATTTATTATAGTAAATTATAGATTTTTTTACTGCAATTTTATCAAATAAATGAAGCACTGGTGAGCATTAGAGACTTTTAAATAAATAAATTAGTTAATTAATTAAAATCAACCCCGTTTCTTTTAAATGGTGAACTTTGTCAATAGCATACTTCTTAATAAAAATCCATGCGTCACTAATCCAATCACAGCACTCACCTATGCGATCAAAGGTCTTCTCACATTTGGGACACTTGAGAGTCTTTTTGTTAGTGCTTTGGATGACGACAGGCGCCAGTCCTTCAGGAAACACGTGACCTGTGACCTCTGTCACTTGGCTGTGCTCCTCAGCAGCCCGGCTGGATGTGGGTTCGTTCTCCTCCCGGGCTTCAGACCTCTCTGAAGCCTCACTGAGCTCAGCCACATGCTCCTCCTCCTGCTTCTCACCGTCTTCACATTCTACCTCCTCGACTGTTTCTTCTCGCCCCTCTTTACAGCTTTGCTCTTCCGGCTCATTCTGTTCCTCCTCCTCACTTTCATCCTCCTCCTCCTCCTCAAAAGCAGCAGCATCATCCTTAACAGTTTTTTGACTGGGTTTTCCAGAAACCTCACTCTCCCGGCTCTCAAATTTAGCAGGGGTCCTCCTCTGACGGCCGGATCTGCGCTTAATGACCGCCATGTTTTGCTCTTCGTCAACTTGGCATCCAGCGCTGTGCGTCTTAGCCAGGTGATTCTCCAGAGACTTCTTATAGCAGAAGGTGCGACTGCAAAAAGAGCACTGAGCTCCCTCTGAAGTCTGGGCATCTGGGGTCTCCGCTGGAGCCTGATGAACGTCACTTTCTTCCTCGACATTAGTCGCCCGCTTTGCTAAAAGGTTTACCGCTTCCATCATGTCCAGAAAACAAGCAGCCTCTGCCAAAGCAGGAATCTGGCTTTCTAAAACTTCAAATTCAGACGTGTACAGGAAGTCAAGCAAGTGCCCAAAGGCGGAGACCTCAATGTTATCAATGGTAACATGCTGCAGTTCCGGATTTTCGCTGAACTTGGCATGAAAGTAGCCGCTGCCAAAAGCCAAAACCACTTTGTGGGCACAATACATCTTCCCACGGACCGTGACGGTTATGTCACAGAAGGACGGCAGCTTCTGGCGGTCTTCGTTCAAGAACTTCAAGAAACAGCCATCAGTTTGGGATAATCTCAGATGCATCTTTTCCTCTGAAGAGTCTTTAATGGCATCACACGCTGATGTTGTTTCTTGTGTTTCTTTGCAGCGGATATCCTTCACTTTTGTCTTCTGAGGTGGACTGACTTTCTTCTTCATGTTTAAGGTTGTTCTTCAACTGAAAAAAAGTCAGTGAAACAACATTATAGGACTTTCTATACAAACACTGATTATTGATGAATGAAAAAACAACGTTTAGTTATTTTGCATCAGTCTGTATTAAGTTTGCTGCTTCCTTATCGTTGAGTCTATGGTTATGTTTTCAGTATAAACAGTCATAACGTGAATGCATTAAGGATGAACTGAGAATGCATAAGGTTCACAGTGCTGACAAAACCAAATTTTGCATCCCACACAAGTATTAATTTCATTGCCATTTTGTTTTTGTTGTGTTATTACTAATACAAGCACCTTAAATGAGGAAAATTATCTAAAATATAACTAAATATATATATATATATTTTACTATTTAATATAATATTATATATTTAATATAATATAAAAAATAACCATTATTATTATTATTATTAAGTTAAGTCTAACATGCATTACAATGAAAATTTAATTTATATATATATATAATAAAGTGTTAAGTACATCCTAATGGACTCTGGCTCATTTTAACGCCTTAAAACAATGGAATATTGGCTTTAAAAAATATTAATGTAGAATTTACCAGCGGTGTCAGTTATTGCATCATAATAATTTTATTGAGTCACAGGCGTGAACTTGCGTGTGTGTGGAGTTAGTGACATGCAGCCTGTAACTTCAGACAGAAAAAAGAAATGACAGTCACATATATGACGACTTATTGCTTAGCTTTCATCATGTCACATTGCAACATGAGAAGCATGCAATACACTGTTTACACAATCCCAAAACCTAGCGCCATGCGAATGAGGACAATGCAAATCTGAAGTGAACTACCCCTTGCGGCCCCCCATTATGTCATGAGCCCACAGGGCCCCTCCACAACAGGAGTGCGCTGACAAACGACCCTAAAATGGCCCGTGGCAAACTGCAAACAGCGACTTATTACCCAGTCCCAGTCTTACCTTTGAACAGATGAAACATGCGGTGGTGTTTTGAACAGGTCACTTATTTAGCCTTTGTATACATTTGACAAAATACACGGTTTTTTAAAAGCGCATTGTGTCCTTTTTCCATCGTCCAGGGTTCCGACGTCTCAACAAGCTGTTCAGTCATTGGGTAAGAGGAAATCGACTTCCTGTTTCATAGGTTAAAATATATAGCTAATTCATCCTTCGAAAATAGCATTTATGTAACCTGAAATGTAATTTAAGTTAATATCATATATATATATATATATATATATATTAGTTTATAAATACAACAGCATCAATAATAATAATAACAACAACAATAAACGTACTTTGACGTCATCCAGATGACGTTTAGCATTATGGGTAATGTAGTTGGCAGATGAACACCGCTGACGTGTGTGCGATGATGTGGGCAATTTTCCCGGTCGATTTAACAAGAATATCCAACTGTGAGCCTGTTAATGGTTTATTTTAATTGCACAGCACCAATAACATCAACCATTAAACCATTTAGGAAAATGATGAATCCTGGCACACTTAACGTTGATGTGGTGCTTCTGAACCAGTTAGAAATTCACACTTTTTAGTTAGGCTGTAACTTTTGAAACCTTTGTCCTAACCTAGTAACGTTAGGCTTCATTAGCTCTGTGATCTGAGGATACCTGCTAAAATTGCTGAAAGGCCACTGCTGAAAGGGCTTTAAATCTGAAAAATAGCTACGTTTGCAAATAACTGTGTGAAAAAAAAAACTTGGTGTTTGTGAGTTGCTTGGGTCATGCAAATTTTTGGATGAATCTCGATGCATCGGATGAATTTCCAGTAGGCTGCATCGTATTGAAATGTACATATAGCCTAATATAAATATTTTATTTTTTATTTTTACATGCCCACACAAAATTAGGTATGAATTATTGATGGTATGTTCTGAAGGTGCCTGATTCCAGATAGCACACGTACATCTGTAAGATGTCTGTTAAAGATCTCGATCTGGAAAGCATCTGCTGTCTAAACGTCTGGCAGACGTCTTTCAGAAAAGGAGACGTCCAATTGCAGATGAGCAAACAACCTAAAAAATACGTCTTGCAGATGTAAATGTAGATGCACGTTTGCTATCAGGGATGCTTTTTACCAATATGTTTATATTGGTTTTCTTGCTGTATTTGTAGTTTATTCTGATTCTGTTCATTCCTACTATTCTTCACATTTAAAAAGTAATCTTCAAAGTCTAAATAGTGGATTATGCCTTTATAGTAGAGTTCAGCTGTCTAAGAGTTGCTAATAACTTATGTAATTTCAGAGCGCTGTACGGTCCATAAGGCGAGGATGCGTGAGCTCTCTCAGATTAGCCGTGGCTCCTGTCCCTGGCCTCACACCAGTTCATTAGACATGTAAGTGCATTACCATAATCCCAAGGGTTTCGGTGAACCCACTGAGAAGTCGGTCCTTCCTAAACACAGATGAATGAGGAAGAGCCAAGGAAGTCTGTGAGGGTAATGGTGTTTTACAAAGCTGGTTTTGGGTCTTCTGCATGTTTAGTTTGTTTATAACTAAAATCATGTCAAGAGTGGGCACTTCTTTCTGGATTGTTCTGTTGCTCTATGCAGGTAACAATTTCGTAAAACATCTTGTGGCGTAATTATTTACATTAGAAACTAGTTTGTGATTTTTGTAGGAGGTTATTGTTAGTTAATGGCATTGATAGCGTATGAATGCATGATGCTTTCGTTCCGTAAATCCTTGCTTATTTGATTGTATTAGCACTGATTGCAATACTTATATTAAAGCAAATCATTATATTTCGCCCAAAACGTGAAGTTCATGCAACACGAAATCTGTAAAAAATAATCTGTTGAGAGAAGAAAATTAAAAACATACTTGGTATACTTAATAGTATTTTTAATAGTATGCTTACTGTTATATTTATTGACTTAATTAAAGTTGATCTGTGATTTTATTGGACTAATATAAACACAAAAACAATATTGTTTGTACATGCAAGATCAGTCATTTTAAATTAAGGAGATTAAGCTTATTAAAATTGAGCGAATATGTTATGTAATATTGATTTTGAACTGTTAAACAATTTAGCATTTTTGGGCAAACCTAAAAAGTTATAGGTACTTCTGCACACCAAAATAAGTTGTATATACTTATTTAAATATTCATCCTTTATAAGTTCACTGTAAAAAATATGTTTTAAAATTATAATAAAAAACGAAACAAAAACAAATGCATTTTACAATAAAAAATACTGTCTTTTTAATGTTTATTTCAATGTGTTACTTGATTGTTTCATAATTATTTGTGCATTTTACAAAATAGCAAACTAAGTATGTTCAGCAGCCAATTAGTTAACAAACTTAACATTGTAACATTTTGAATCGCATGCATTATTGTTGATTTTGTTCATGCATTTGATTTAAATTATGATGAAAACATGTTATTGAAAAACAAAATCTGATTTCATGATTTATTCATCCTTATGTTGTTCCAAACCAGCATGACTTCATTCTTTTGTAGAACACAAAGTACCACATGTGAAAAATGTCCACACATTGAAAATCCTGACTTTGAAAGGACCTCACTGACTTTCACTGTACTGACAAAAAAGTTGGGAATTTTATTGTGTGTGTGTTCTACAATTGGACGTAACTCAGTAACGGGATGAGGATGAGCAAATGATGCAATTTTGTGTGAATGACATCTCGGATATAAGAAATCAACTAGTATTTTTCCAACGATGTTCACAACATGTTGTTTCTTCTCAGCCTCAGGAGTCTGCAGTGAAGAGAATATCGATGGATGCGATATGAACCCCTGCATGAACGGTGGCGTGTGCGAGAACCAGGATGGACAATCCATATGTCACTGTTCCCAAACCAGCTATAACGGACTTCTCTACGGAGGGCCGTCCTGCTCAGTAGTACTGCTGGGCTGTGAACTTCACTGGTGCCAGAATGGTGCCACTTGCTCTCCGTACCTGGACAGAGGACGGCATCGATACAGCTGCATCTGCCCTGAGGGATTCACCGGAACGAAGTGCCAGACGTCCACCACCTTCTCTTTTGAAGAGAGAGGATTCATGCGAGTCCAAACCAACCTCACTGATGCTCTGGAGCCTTTAAATGTCACTCTGAGTTTCCGCACGCTGCAGGCAGTGGCCGTTCTACTCCAGTGCCAAGTTGTAGATCATTTTCTCACGCTGGAGTTAGTGGATGGAAGGCTTCGCCATTCACTGCAGAGAGCAACGCAAGCTGAAAGCGTTCTTATAGAGCTCCCATTGGTCGTTTCTGACGGCCTTTGGCACACGGTCAAGGCCTCGCTGCGCAACAACATGCTCGGGCTGAGTCTTACAGACCCGTCTTGCCTTCAGGACACGTGTCATATGGAAGTACAGATTGATCAAGCAGAGTCTGAACTGGGTTCAGGTCTGTCTGAGCTGACTGTGATCCAGAATCTCTACATAGGTGGAAGAGGAGAGCTAGAGACTGCTTCAGGCTTTCTGGGGTGTATGAGGGATGTGTGGGTGGATTCACGCTTAGTGGTGCCCGGACTGGGGATGAGGACTCCCGCTATGCAATTTAACGTAAAACAGGGCTGCAGTGACTGGGACCGCTGCGAGGAAAACCCATGCCAGAACAGAGGCAGATGTGTCAAGTCTGGATGGAGGAGCTTTAGCTGCGAATGCCATCGACCTTACGAGGGCGAGCACTGCTTAGATGGTACGAGCACTCTTGCATTATACTACTTGAGTTAGTTTGCATATAACAGAACTGTTCATTTAAACACTTAAATGGATAGTTCACCCAAAAATGAGAATTCATCATTTATTCACCCTCGAGTGGTTCCAAACCTGTATGAGTTTCTATCTTCTGTTAGTGTAAAACACTCCACTTTTTTGAAAAATAGGCTAATTTAAAAAGTTGTAAAAAGCCTAAAGTTAAACAGTTTTTATATCCACTCAGCCCATCTCCGGTTCTGTTGGTAGCACTTAGCATAGATCATTGAATCTTATTAGTCCAATATGACTAGGAACTATATTCTCATTCTGGGGTAATAGTCAAGTCAAGTCAAGTCACTTTTATTTATATAGCGCTTTTAACAATACAGATTGTAGCAAAGCACTGAACA
>JAUCNO010000385.1:2782501-2798527 GCA_032353835.1 Enteromius viviparus | reverse complement strand
TGTGATATTTCAGTTTTTCTTTTTTAATAAATCTGCAAAAATGTCAACAATTCTGTGTTTTTCTGTCAATATGGGGTCCTGTGTGTACATTATATATATATATATACACACACAAGCAACTTTTATTAAAACAAAATATGGATGTTCATTTTTGTATAGGCCTATTTGTAATATTTTATAAAAGTATAATAAAGTTTTCTGAAAATCTGGTAGATGATAGCCATTTTGTGTATCTTACCTTGCGCGTTTCATCTTTATCTGCTCTGTCAGTCTCTCCATCCATAAGAGAGGATGTGAATGTGCTCAAATCCTGTTAAAAGACAAAACAAGTTACTGATAAAAGCCAAACAGTGTGAATCAAAACATAAATAAGAGATGGCTTTAGACAAATTTATAACACATTTCTCAGCAGTACACTAAAAACGGAATGAGAAAGAGATTTATTGTTACCATGAAGGTTATGAGATGTTTTTAGCATTTGCTTGTGCTGTCAAACGATCAAACAAAATGAAAGTTTTTATTTATATATATTTGTGTGTGGATATTCAATAAGTTGGTCTCCAAGATGATGAAAAAAAAAAAAAAAAAAAGTTTTTGTTTGTGAAAATACTAGTGGACTTTTGCACATTACCATATATATTTCAGAAAAATCTTTTTTTTTTTAAATATATACACATTGTATATATGCATTTATATTAAATATATTTATTTATAATATAAATTATATGAATATATATACTGTACGTGTGTCTATTAATATATATATATACACATAATAAATATACACAGAACACACACATATAACATTCAAACAAAAACATTTATTTTGCATGAGATTATTTGCGATTTATCGTTTGACAGCACACTAATTCACCTTATTATTCGTTAAGCAGGCGCTGTGTTAAATAATGTACAAAACAGGATTAAACAGCTATTTAGTATGTAACGTATGACTGTGTGAGTTATATTTTACTCTGCCAGACATTCTTGATCCACACAAAGGAAGACAAACTGGAATCTAATCTCTTATTCAATGGAAGCAGACTGGGAACAGGATCAAACAGTAGTTGGTTTTGTCAGCTCATGCTTTTTTGTCGGGCCTGAAAAACATCACTCTGGGGGGTGATGTCAAAGTTTAGGCAACTGTTCAGCACTCATTTAACGGACTTAAAACAGTACTTTTCTCTGAACAAAGAGTGGCTCAACTTTTTAGACCTAGGCATGCATTTGGGCTGTGTTAACCTTGACTGAGCGATGAATTCATTTTCAAAATACACCCTTTGTGTATCTCAACTCCGACTAACATGCCAAATGACGCAGGTTAGCAATGCTACTTTGAGTGAAAGCACACAAGGCGCGTCTACATGTCCAACGTTTTTGATTCATTATAAGTTTACAATACATGCTACTCCTGTCCAACTAGTTTACCACAGCCCGTTCCATAAAACAAGTTTATCAAATAAGCCAGGCTTATTTCAGTTAGTCTGACTTATTGCCAGTTATTTTGTATTAAAATAAGTCAGACTATCTGCCATAAAGCCTGGCTTATTTGGTAAACTTGTTTTATGGAACAGGCCCCTGGTCTCTATATGCATTTCTTGGAAATGAGCGGCATGAACATTCTGCTGAATATCTCATTTTGTGTTTTACAGAAGAAATCATTGGGTTTGGAGTGACATGAAGCTGAATAAATGATGACAGGATTTTCATTTCATACACTGTGCAAGGAGAGCAGGCGGGCAGCAGGAAAGAAAGTAATGGAAAGAAAAGGGGAGCTCAGGAGACATGTGTGTGTGTGTAGGATGGCAGGTTGCCGCCGCTCTGTGCCGTGGATGTGCTGGCCTTATTTGGAGTCAGAGACTCTTTGGTTGTTTACCCAGCAGGTCAGAGGGCTGCTACACCGCAGCACTGCAGCGCAAACACACCGCCTGCCACCGCCAGGAACTCATCAGCACATATCTGCTCCAGCCTGACACACACACACACACACTCACGCTCTATATCACAAGATTTGTTTCATACAAACACTCAGCGTATAAAGAGAGGCAGATACTAACTCTCTCTCTTAGATACACATAAAGCTAGGCGATACAGCTAATGTTTCACATATATATGTGTACATTACTTTAAACAAGCAGGCCTGTGGTAAAACAGATTTAGAAGCAGAAAAATGCTATGAAAATAAAAGGAATGCAATTTACGCTGCTTTGTATTAAACTGTCAGCCAAATGAAAAAATGATTTTTAACATAAAAAAACTAAATCTAAGTGCTTTTGTGCACAATATTTACTAAATAAGTTAATAATAATAACAACAACAACAATAACATTTAATAATAATATTTTATAACAATATAAATAAATTCAAACGTACAATTATATATATTTACTAGAGCAACAACAAAATATAACAATATCAACAATAAAAATCATAATAATAATTGTCAATACTTATAATAACAATATTATTAATAAAACTAATAATAAAATATAATCAATAATATTGTTTTAGTAAGTTTTTTATATTATTTTTAGTATAGTATTATTAGTATTACTAATATAATATGCAAATGCTTTAATATGTACAGTTATATCATATGTTTTTTATAATTATTAATAAAGAGATATTATATTAATATAAGAATATACATACGTATATACACATACACTACAGTTGGGTCTGTAAGATATTTAATGGTTTTTAAAGATGTTTCTTCTGCTCATCAAGGCTGCATTTATTAGATCAAAAATCCAGAAAAAAACTGTAATATTTTGAAATATTATTTTAATTTAAAATAACTGTTTTATTTTATTATTATTATTATTATTTATATATAACATACAGACTTAGAAGAAGATAGTAAAAAATAATCAACATTCAATTTATATGAACAAATTCATTTAAAAATATTATATATATATATATACTGTATATATAATCAATAAAATTATAATTCAATAAAAAGTGCACAGCAAGTTTTTGATTGCACTAATCAAAATGTGGGTTTTAATCTGGAACATACTGTCACAGAGCTCCAGACACACAAGCGTTCAGTCCAATCTTGATTCCAGCTTGTGTCGGTGTGTTTAGGACTAAAGTCCTGTTGGTTTACACAATGGCAGGTCAAAGCAAACAGGTCCGTGTGTGTACGGTCCCACGCATGCACAGACCCGCCGGGACACAACAGGATTTTGCCCACAATGCACTGTGCCCTCGAGCGACTCTAACTCGGTCTGGCACAGCAGATCTACAGCATTCAGAGCCGGATCAGAGCTTCACCACAGAAGAACGTCTGTGATTCTCCAGGATACAGAACATCATCTGATTTTCATCATGATTAGATATGATTAAGGGCTCGAACACAAGCAACCGCACAAACAGAAAGATATACGTGACAATAACAGCGAGAAACGTTATAAACATCACACGAATGCTAAACGATGCTCTCCATCAACACGAGAGGTGCTCAACATCATGAGTTATTTCACATTCTATTCTTCATTCTATAATCTGTTATGTGTATTATATATATATATTTATCTATTATTATTATTTTTAGATGTAGTTTTGGTTTGCTTTTTTATATATTTTTTATTTTTTTATTTTTATTTTAAAACATTTTATTAGTGTTTTAAAATATTTCCATATAATTGAATTAGCACTTGATTCTGTATTCATTTTATATTTAGTTGTATACATTTTTATAGAAATTTTAATTTGTCTATATAGATTTATTTTTATTTTATAGGACTAAAATGAAAAGGAATATAACAACCATTGAATTTACTATTATTTTCATGCTAATTTATTGCTATGTTGTTTAAAGGACAATATAATACTTTTATATTTTATAATATAATACGTTTATGTTATATAAAATATAATATTTGTATTTTATTTGTTATTGTTGTTGTCATTAATAATACAAGAATATATGTTGATGTGTTATGCACATAATTAAATAAAAAAAGCATAATCAAGAAATATTTCGACAGCACATACAAACACCAAATATTTCAAATAATAATAACAATACTGCTAAATAATGTCAATAAATGTCCGAATGCTATTTTATTTATTTTGTTTTGATAAACACAATATTGCGTAATTTTCTATTAAAAAAAAAAATACTAATAATAATTACGATAAAACTAAAAGCTACAGTTTTACATTTTTGATTGAATAAGACCTAAAAAAAAATCCATAATTTCCAGAAGCTGGCTTTGTTTATGTTTCTTTGAATACCGCCATTACTAATCAGAGCTTTGAATAAAGCTCATTTACTGCATTGTTGTTCAAAGCTGCACGAGGTGGAAAAATGCCAAAGATTAATAGCTTGATTTAACTGCAAGGTTTCGTATGAACGTATTGCAGACACGCTTCTAGTGTTCAATGATCCGCGGCGTCCGCACAGAGTCACGCGTACAGATAAATGCAGTTTCCCGCCGTGTAATAAAGCAGAAGGAGCTTCGCTGGCGTATTCAAACAGCCCGCAGATACGGGTCTGCTCGCGTCGACCTGCTCTGCTCTCCACTCCATGAGAAGAAACCGGCGGCGAGCGCAGATAATCGGGCCGTTTGGCCTGTTATACGCCACAGACTCAAGGCTAAACTCCAGAGTCAATGAGAGCAAACAACAAGGACACACTCGAGTACCGCTGTTAAAAACAGATCACTGAGGAGCTGAAACAACTCTCAAATTAAACACTTCACCTCTAATGTGTGTCACATTTGCTACAAGCTGCCTTTCTGAACCAAATCAAGCCAAATAAAAGAGAAAGCTGGCCTCAAAGAGTGAATAAATGTGCATTATATCACACAAAAGCACATGAATACACACTTAGCCTGTACTGATGTCGATAGATGACAGCCTGAAAAAACATTTTAATATAAAAATATAAAAATGGCATTTAATTTTATGTGAAAAAAACAGAGGAATCAGAACTTTTAAAATTAAACAATTGTAAAATAATTATCGAATTTTCGAATATTAATAAATGTTAATAAAAATTAAGTATATATATATATATATAATGTAAAAAGTAACTAATTAATTGCACATTTAATTAATTCCACCCAATATTAAAGGCAGTATATTTTAATAAATAATAATAATAAAAAAATAATAATGATAATAATAAATAATAAAAACATAAAATAGAATTTTATTCTTGAAGTTAAACATTAAATACCATATATATATATATATATATATATATATATATATATAGCTTAAAACCTAGACCATAAAATAAAACTCCTTTACAGAAATAAAACAGGATGAAATGTGTTTTACCTCTCTGCTGTTTTTAATATTCCTTCTGCTTCATTCTTCGGCTGGTTTTAGTGGCGTTTTCTTCGGCTGCCTCGGTTGAACCTTGAGCAAAGAGGAGAAAGAAAGAGAAAAGCAAATGAAAAGGACTGACAAATGAACCGCTCCCTCCTGAGTTCAGAGCGAAGACTGCAGCTTTCTGAAGATGCAAGAGTGACCGTCTGCTAGTCAACACAAAAGCCAATCGATACTCTGCTTTCACAATTTCCAGGCGTTTTTAGAGTTGTGATCACGTTTAATGAGAGCAGGCATTGATGTTATAAACAAGAGGACCGCTTCTGACCTGAACAGTGACATCACTAGTTTATCATTAAGATGAGCTGCTGTCATACAATGTAAAAACACAAAACCGACTGTCGTCTATTTTAAACGTTCAAAAAACGTGTTATTTACCAATTTATCGCAAGCACAACATTCTATTCTATTTCTATTCCTGCTAAATACAAGCGCAACAGTAAATCTGAGATCCCCTGTGCGCTACAATGCATAACTGCATCAGACACATTTTGCAATACAAAAACATTGTTTTTGTCGCGGTACAATTTTGAATATTATAGCATGTTATATATTGCGAAAAACAAAATTACTAAAGTCCTCACTTTTGAAATGGCCAACAAATTTCTAATTGCTAATTAATCGCTAACACAACAGTACATTTGAGATCCTGTTGCGCACTACAATGCACTACTTTGTCGGACATTTTTCGCAAAAAACAAAAGCAACTGTTAAAACGAATTGTTACTTTCGCTACTTTATCGCTAACGAGACAGTAATGCAACTTTAAAATCCTGTTGGGGTACAGTGACACTAAAATGCATAACTGTGTCATTTCATGATTTCATACACATTACATAAATACTCCGTCGAATTTCTGCGTTCGTCAATTTTTCGCTAATGCAAAATCTTCCCGCTCGTGTAGCGCTGTCAGAAGCGAGCCCTGGCGAGTTTTGTCCTTTATCTCTCAGCTCACATCCCTCTCTCCTTGTCAGTAGACAAGCCTCAGCCTCCTTTGGGATGTGGTTTCCACGACAACCAGCCAGCAGGCGGACATGATTCCTCGCCCTGACGGGACGTTTTAATTCGAGGCTACCCAATCATAACCGCTGAGTGCCGCAAGAGGTCCCACAAGGCCTCGGGGCAGGGAGGGTGGGCCCACAGCGCCCTCTCAGCTTCGCCTGCCAAAAACGAGCCAGTGCCCGCGCTGGGAATTTGTTTAATGTACGACATTTATTCTGCGCAGCAGACGCTCCCTCCGTCAGACGCTTCATTAATCAGTCTGAATATAGCATAGCTGAGAGCTAACGCTAGCGCTAGCCCGCCAGGGGGATGTGACAGTACATTAGCCTCTGTGTGAGGAGAGGACAGCGGGCCGTGCGAGGGGCTGTGATGTATCGTAGAGTGTCGCGCTAATAAGAGTCTAAATCTAGCCGGTTTTCTCGGGGCCCCTCTAAAACACTGGCATGGGAAATGGTCACCGCGCGACAGATGGCCGAGCATCATGGTGCAGGGTAAATCGGGAGATGGTGGAAGCGTGATGAAAAACAGTGTGCAAAAGGCTTCATCGGAGCGCAGGAGGAGCACGGCACACGCTTTCAGAACAAGAGAGAGAGGTGCATGTCCTGTACCTATTTTACTCTTCTTCAGCTAAAATATAAATATATACAGTCCGCAGAACTTCACTGGAAGCCTGCAGGTATTATGCAAAATATCATGAAAACTGTTGCTTTGACAAATGATTATAAGCAAATTAAAGTATAATGAAGCTAATAATAATTGTTATTAATATAATACTTTAAAAATTTCTGAATACACACTGAAACCAAACTGTAAAGTCTCCACATGCACAGGTCAATTTATCAATAAAATAAAATAAATTATCTTATATCATATTATAAATGTTGCTAAAAAGGAGAAGCAACACTAATATAAATTAAGGATGTTTAAAGGAAAGGAAAGGACGTGACATGTGACCAGGTATGGTTTCCCATTCTAGGAATTTGTGCTCTGCGTTACTTTCCAACACACACAGCAGTGAGAAGTGAACATGCGCGCGCACACACACACACACACAGAGTAGTGGGCAGCCAGGGAGCGGTTGGGGGATTGGTGCCTTGTTTAAGGGTCTCACCTCAGTCATGCTATTGAAGGTGGACAGAGCACCGGTTAATCCACCTACAATCCCTGCTGGACCTGAGACTCGAATCGATGACATTTAGGTTATAAGTCCAACTCTCTATCCATTAGGTCACGACTGCCTCAATTATTATAATAATAATTATTATTAGGTGAATGCAACCACTAACTAAATACTTTTCTTATTACTTTATGATTCAATAAACATGTTTTTAATAAATGTTTTTATTTTATTTTGAACAGAAAAATAACGAATGAATACAAGTAAGTTAATAAAAGAAAATAATAATTTCTCACATTCACATTCACAGTCATACACAGCATGATATGCAGTGAATACTTATTTTTATAATATAATATAATATAATATAATATTATTAACCTTTTCAGCGGTAAGTTTAAAATATTCCAGCAGACTGAGTTTTTTAGGTGACCGTTTGCGCTTACTGTTTCCATGGCGACGCATCTTGCTTGTCACGTGACACCGCGAGCACAATAACGCTGTATGACAGATGGATCGCTTTTACTTAGTTTTTCTTTTTTTTTTCAAAATATTTACAAACTTGCTTACCGTGTAATGAACACACTATAATTTCCAATTTACAAATATAAGTAAGTGAGTGTGTTTCGTCGTTTAAATCTTTAATTGTGATCTGTAACATGAGATGGGCGCCGCCATGTTTGTTCATAAAAACTGAAGATTAAAAATCTTAAAAATCCTATAGACTCCCATTCACGGAATGTTCAGACTTCAACTGTCAAAATTCAAATCTAAACACACTGCAGCCAATTCGACTCAATCAGACTTCCCTTCTATGTACTATTTCTAACCCATTTAAACTCCTTTAAGCTTTCACTCTATTTACTACTATTTGTAATCTATCTAAATCATGCTAGCAACATGCTAATAATGTTATAAACACGTTGATCATGCTGAATAACATGCTATTCATGCTAACAATGTGCTAGTAACATGCTATAATCAGGTTAGAAACATGCTAGTAGCATGCTAATCGTGCTAGTACCTTGTTAATCATGCTAGCAATATGCTAGTAACGTGCTAACCATGCTAGTAACATGCTACTGCTATCCATCTATAATCTGACTTTATAATCGGGCTATTTCTATTTTCAGACTGAAAACATAAAACTTAAACTTAACACTTTTTGAACTTAAACTGTTTTAACTTTTCTAACTTTTTAAACTATTTTAAACTTTCAGCTTCAGCTTTCTCAAGCCTACTTAAAGCTTGTCTCGACTAACTTTTTTATCTAGTTATTATTATTTATTATGTATTTGTTTTTAAATTGCTATTATTATTAAGATGCATCATGTGTAGAGGCAGAAGTGAAACGTGTAAACGTGGCGGCGGTGAAAGCAGATCTACAGTAAGAGCGTGCGGGTGACTTTGAGAGTGTTGTGGCGACCGCATCGAGCCGAAGCTCCAGAGGTCACAGCACAATGAAGAGCAAATTGATTCAGTTACCGGATAAATAGATCCGCGCGCCAAAGTCAGGCCAAACTTATGGCTTGTGTGTTTTCATCTGCACTCCTGGGAACGTTCGCCTGACGCGGTCATCCGGATCCTGGAGCTCCTGCTGAACAACAGAGAAACTCTTAAAAACAGCTCCTCAGATATAGCAGCCACATTCAAGACATCTGCTAGAGTCTGAGTTTCTCCATATACCACAGTCATCTCACAAACCCACCAAAAAAACTAAATCGGAAATCCTAACATGCCTATACTTACACATTGTCATAACAGAAACATGCCAAGGTCAAATTAACCACAAATCTTGCCAACTAAAACATATTTTATTTATATTAAATTTAAAAATTTTATTTAAAAAAGTTTCAAAATACATCATAAATATTAAAAAATATAAATTTGATATAATATTAACAACATAATAATTTATCATATAAATAATATATTCATAAGAAATGTTTTTAAACACCATTTTAAATAATACTAAAATTAACCAACATATAAAACATTAACTATATATATAACAATTATTATTCTTATTATCATTATGACAATCAGTCTAATTTAACCTTTTAATATATTTTTATTAGTTTTGTTAAAACACATACTAAATATTAAAATATATTAATTAGTGCTTTCAAATGATTAATCACAATAAATCACATCTTAAAACAGTTTTTGTTTACATGATATATTAGTGTACTGTTTATATTTATTATGTACTGTATATATAAACAAACACACACATGTATATTTAAGAAAAAAGTGTTATGTTTACATGTAATAAAAGATATTTCTATATATGAATAAAATATATACATGCAAATATTTTCAAAATATGTAGTTTGTATGTGTGTAAATACACACACCTACATCATTACAACAAACCCTTTTACTTTGGAGGCGATTAATCGTTTGACAGTACTAATATTAATATATAACATTTTACATCGCTTTTAAATTACTGACAAATGGCCATGTTCTGATGATCTCTGGTGTACAAACAGCGACATAAGACAGATTCGCTCCTCCATTTGAAGCGTTCTCATTTTCATCGGAAATAAATCTCTCCATCTCGACTCGAGTTTTATTAGCGGGCCTGTTTTGGCCAGATAAGTGCCGCCGCTCTCCATTAAAAACAGCCAGCTTTTCCATAACTGCAAAATAATAATTACAGCTTGGCCTGCCAGTTCTTGTTGTAGTTGTTGATCTGGACGGTCGTATCAGACAGCTGTAGCTCAATGACTGTGGTCCAAATGAGCAGATCTTAAGCGCGCCGCGACCCCAGACGCGCATCCTCATGATCCGCCTCATTACCCAGCTCTCCGAAGCTGGAATCCCTAAAAAAATTAATTATTGTGAGTTTTTTAATCAGAGTAATCTCATTGCCCTTGGCTGACACGGTGACATTGGGAAAAGCTCTCGGCCACAGATGCGTCGCAGCCGGAGGAATGGACACGTCGGATTAATTACGATAAATCAGTCGCCCCACACCTGTTTACGGCCAAACGCCTCATCGCTCATGTCCGGAGAACCTGGAAAACCTGGCTGTTTGTTCAACTGCAGCCGCTTTTATATGCCAGGAGTTTTTTGGTGAAAGTACCAATTTTACTTTCAACAACAACCAACTATTTTGCCACCATAGTTTTATCAAAAGTTACTGTTCTTGTTTGTCAATAAAACAGCAGCTTTAGAAGACCTTAATATGAGATATGAGGTGAGAAACACATTAGGAAAACCAAGAAAAATAGACAAATATCACTTGTTTAACATCACATGACATAAAAATGTTATTTAATTTGGTATACCTGTATTTATTATTTTGATGCAAAAATGCAATTCATATAAAATGAGCTTGTTAGAAAAAAAGATAAGTATAAGAAGAATATACATTTGAATAATTTCATATTTGTTTACATTTTAAAATAATAATAATAATTCAATAATTTTATTTTTAGTATTATATATATATAGCCTATGTATTATTATTATTATTTTACAAATATACTACTACTACTAACATATATAAATTATGCAAAAACAATTGAAATACTATTTTATTTTGGACATACAAAGTGCTCGCGATGAAATTCGTCACAACGGAAGCGACACTACGGTGGAAATGAATTGATGGCTGGATAAAATATTAATGTACAGATAATAAGATACTCGAGGAAACATGCACTTTAAGGGAGTTTTTAAATCCGCATTATCAACATGCCAGCATGAAATTAATCAGAGGTTCCTTATGAATATACATGACTGACATAATCTGTGTTTATCCTGCGCGAGCGGAGGGGGTGCGACCGAGAAATCATTTAGTTTATTATTATGACTCGATCTTTCTTGCTGGCGGATTTGTGGCGCGGAATTCCAGGCTGCCTTTGACCTCGAGAACGCCGGACCAGAGCCGGATCATCCACGCTAATCCAACCTCATTAGAAACGAGCCGTATGATGCCGCCGTCCGCGGATAAATAGCGGCTTTGATGGCGAATTTAAAACATTACCGCGGATCAAACCCCCTGTAAATAACCCGCCCGCGAGAGCCACGGGAACATAATGATGATTGCAGAGACAACATCTGCATTATCAGCGGAAGAGGGACCGTTTGAGGGGATCCGGAGGCTTTTATCGAAATGAAAAGCCCGCGCTCGGCTATAGAGCCGTTGGTATTCTGGCGCGCTCTGCTCGCGAGGCGCGAAACTATATCAGATCTTTCGGAGGAGATTGTCGAGGCAAATAACACGGCGAGAGAGAGCGGGCTGCGATGATAAAGCCGTCTGCCGTCTTCAGAAAGACATATATCCAGTCAGGAAGAACACAGATTGATATTCAAGAGCCACGGGTCTCAACTAGCAGGTCAGGACTTGATCCCATATGCTTTCTGAAGGGAACGGGAGGGGAAACTATGAAAGCTAATGAGAATAGGCTATGTGCTAACTTTATAAAGTCATTCAAATAAATAAATTCAAAAGAAAAGAGAAACGCTTCATCAACTTTCACAACACATTTTGGTGGAACTTGATTAAAGTTCACAATAAGTTTTGACTGCAGTTTACTTTCATACATTAAAAAAACATTGTACAATTAATGCTACAATAAAGTGCAAGTACATATATATTTTTTATATATTAGCATACAGTAAGGAAATTTATCTAAATTGCGATGAAAATAAGCATGGAAAATGTGGTTAAAATGTCAAGGAAATGTCATACGAAAGAAAAGAAAAAAACAAAAAAGAAAAATACGAGTCAAAAATGTAATTCTCATTGTAGAGAGAATCCGATTTGAAAAACTTGTCTTCAATATACAATTGGCAATGGTCAGGCTAGGCAGCGAACAATCACACACGGGAAACAATCCAAGAACAAAGAAAGAGGAAAACAAAACACGGGAATGTTCGGAAATGAAACACAAGGGAATGTTGGTGTGTGTGAGTCTGGCTTAAATGCTGTGTATAATTGACAGCCAATATACTAGTAAAAATATATAAAAACTTTGTGATATTGTGACTTTAACATTAAAATGATGTAACAATGTACTAATTGACTGAAAAATAATTAAGATTAAATTAAGGTTACATTTTTAAAATATAAATCACTGTAACAGTATCTTAGCATTACATACATTAAAGGCCATAAAATTGTAAAGAATGAGTTGATTTGCATTAGGCAACTTGCGAGCACTCAGTGTTAATAAACATGATTTTAAGCTCATTTTGGACGTTTTCTGGTTCTGTTGGACCAGTTTAAGTCCAATCTGGATTGTAAAGTGAAACTGGTCTGGAAACGCTGATCTAGATCTGGATCAACTCGATCTCCCAATATCCTGCCATTACTCAGGACGTCCCGTTTCCGGGAGACAAAAATAAGCTCTTGGCTCCTTAAATAAATTAGCGCCATGCGATCTTTCTCAGATGTGATCTTTGTTCAGGGGGAAATTAAAAACTGGGAGGCATTCAGCGCAGGTGGCCGGAGTAAGCGGCTCTGGAGGCCGGATGTAATCAGCTGCTGAGTAATGACCAGAGTTACTCCAGCCTCAGACACCAGATATGAATCTACCTCGGCTCTAATTGATTTATACGACGCCACTTTATTGCCAGAGTCCTCTCAGCTTCTATTATGAACATAGACCGCTGCGACAGCAAACAAATAGAGCCATTACTTACTCAGAAAGAGCCGCTCCTAAAACAGGACTGAGTTTCGCTACAAAGTGTGAACTGAGAACATTTTCTCTGAAAGCGTTTTACCAAGAACCAGAGCGAAACAAACTGATACAGAGACTAAAACACCTTCACACTGAAAAAAGATTGAACTTCTCTTTCAAATTGTCAAAATTCTTTGTAATGCATCCCAATGTCCTAATGTTTCTGCAATCTCACGAACCTTGTTAGTAATTCTACTATGTTTAGATAATACTATTTATTTTAATGAGCAGACATAATAATATTCTACTCATATTACAGTTTCTACAATGAGAACAGGTAGAGAAAAAGTACTTGGTTGTCATGAAAATAGCATCACAATGCAAACCCCAAGACTGAAAAATGAAAAAGTATGAAATGTTTAAAAAAGTATACTATTATTGTTTATGTTTTATCTTAGAATGACTTATAAGAATATTATTTTAGAAATAAAAAAAATATATTCATTCCGTATTTTGAAAATAAATAAATATGGCCAATAATAATAACAATAAGGTTGATGATAATTATTATTACTACTTTTTTATTATTATTATTTTATTTTCAATAAAAAATTAAACAACATGTTAATTTCAGAGAACAAAATAAAAAAAGTGTATTATTATAAAGAATGTTTACATTTTATTTTTAAGTGACTAATAATGATATTATTTTAAAGAGAAAATATATATTTATTCTATTTTTTTATGACTAAATCAAAATTAATATTGTCTTGTATTTATTATTTAAAAAATAATACAAATATTTATATAATAAACTGAATATTTTTTTAAGTTTATTATAGTTTTCTATGCGAAAAACAATTCAAACTTAACAGTTTTAGTAATTATTGATCAAAATGATGTATTTATTTATTGGGGAAGTGATATCCACTCTTCGTGTTTTCATGATTTCATGGTTTTCATGTTTGCAAATCACACTATGATGACTATTTGTTACAGATTTTAGAATAAAATATTCCTAAAAAAAAAAAAAAAAAAATATATTAGGTTTATTAAAATAATATATTTTCTTAAAATTGAAAGTACAAAATCATATTTTATGTGTAATGTGATGATGTAGCATTAAGCAAACACTTGATCATTTGATGTGGATAAACCCTTCCGCTCGTCATCGATCCTTACGACTGTTTCTCAACGTCAAAATTAAACGCAAAGCACTTTCTCTCACTTGTGCTTCGGCTTCCTCCACCTTCCCAGAATCCCATTTGAAGATTTGTATCCATCACTGTTTACTCTCAACATGCACTTAAACAGGGCGAAGGAAAGTGGAAGGAAAAACCACTTTAAAACGGGAGAGCGATGTAACGGAGAACATCACCGTAACCAGGATGCAATTCATCCAAATTCAATTTCTGGCTGATTTAAAGCGAGTACAGCCAACGTGTAAAACCAGGCTTTTATAGGAATTGATCCTAACTTTCCCCGCTGCGTCCTGCGCCGCTATGGCTTATCTGTATTCCAGCGTAACGGCTAGCATCATGCTAAGAGCCTTACTCTCCACTGACCATCTCCGTTTCTGACCTGCACTTCTCTGTCTGAAGATTATGGGCGAGGATGGGAAGCACAAATGATTACACAAATGAAGTAAATATAAAACAATATATATAAATATAAAAAATATTTTTGTATAATAATAAATTGTAATATTTACAATTATTCTTTCAAATAAAATATAATTAAATATATTACTTGTTTAATTGTAAACAATTACTATCATATACATTTTAATTTAAAGTATATTTAATATTAATAAATAATTATTCATGTTAACTTTTTATATAAAAAGACTCTTTTTTTTTAAAGGTTAGTTTTAAAAATAATACTAAAAATCACTTCTTCTCCTGTTTTGTACTTCTTTATAGATTTTTTTCATACGTGAAAAATTGGAAAAAGTGACTAATTCCTTATAAATAACTTTAAATATATAACATAAAGAGTCCAATTAAATTTTTACTTTTTATAAAAAAAGGTATTAAGATGTTTATTTATTATTTTTTTTTACAAGGCTGATTGAGGCAGTTTTATTATTTTTAATTGATTCCCTCGTAAACATATTTCTATTATAACATTTCTGTGAAATACACTGCTCAAAAAAATAAAGGGAACACTTAAACACACAATGTAACTCCAAGTCAATAACACTTTTGTGAAATCAAACTGCCCACTTAGGAAGACACACTGATTGTCAATCAACTTCACATGATGTTGTGCAAATGGAAAAGACAACAGATGGAGATTATTGCCAATCAGCAAGACACCCCTAATAAAGGAGTGCTTACTGCAGGTGGTGACCACTTCTCAGTTCCTGTGCTTTCTTGCTGATGTATTGGTCACTTTTGAGTGGTAGCATGAGACGGAGTCTACAACCCACACAAGTGACTTAGATAGTGCAGCTCATCCAGGATGGCACATGTGACGGAGATGCTGTGGAGAACGTTCTGCTGCATGCTACATCCTCCAGCGTGACCCGTTTGGAAGTGAGTCAGTAAAGGTGTGGGGTGTCATTTCTTTGGAGGGACGTACAGCCATGGGCTTGACAGAGGTAGCCTTCAGCAGTTCCTGCAAGATGAAGGCATTGATGCTATGGACTGGCTGGCCTATTCCCCAGACCTGAATTCAATCGAGCCAATTGGATTTCATGTCTTGCTCCATCCACCAACGCCACGTTGCACCAGAGACTGTCCAGGAGTTGGCGGATGCTTTAGTCCAGTCTGGGAGGACACCCCTCAGAAGACCATCCTCCACCTCATCAGGAGCATGTCCAGGTGTTGTAGGGAGATCATACAGGCACGTGGAGGCCACACACACTACTGAGCCTCATTTTGACTTGTTTTAAGGACATTACATCAAAGTTGGATCAGCCTG
>JAUCNO010000385.1:2743022-2755006 GCA_032353835.1 Enteromius viviparus | reverse complement strand
TTGTGGCGCGTTTACGATGATGTCACGGCAGTAGAGGCGGCGCAACTATAACGACACGTGAATAATCCCGCCCCCTCTAAAGCGGTACTATGCTGCAGTGGAAGCGCAAACCGAGCCGAACTGAGCCGTACCGTGCCGTCACAAGCCGAGTCGTACCACGCAGTGGAAAAGCGCCATTAGTGACTTACTCATGAAGTGAATGAGTGAATCACTTGCACAATTGATTTGCTCACAAACACAGATTCACACAGGAACAAAATGAGTGAATACTTATGAGCGAGTTACTAAACCATCAAGGAGTTAAACAGTAAATCATTCACAAACAAATCATTTAAACACTGATTCATTCAGGAATTAAACATGTCTTAAATCAATGAATCCCTCACTCATTCAGTCACTGAATGACTCACTCAGGAACTAAACACGTGATTGCCTTTCTTCGGATAAGTTTGCGCACTTTAAAACAGAAGTAGGTTATCTGGGAGAATTCCACCTACTGTTTTAGGCAGATCAATGAATGTCAATTGGCTCAAATATATTCAGATTTGTTAAAAAACAATGATCTATTCAGAAACAAAACAAATGATTGATTCTATGAATGAATCGCTAAATGATTTTCTCAACTGATTCATTCAGAAGCAACCACTGTCTTTTGCCTACAGACCAAATACTGTACTCTAATAATTAAAAGTGATATAAACACTACTTGTAAAAATCAGTGAAATCAATATGCCCTATTAAATATGATATTTGGATAAACCTTCAAAACCCATTCACACCAACCGCCTGCTGTACAACCAAGAGAGAGCCTGGTCCTTGTCCTGTCCAGAGTTCAGAATTAGCAAACAGCGGTGGTCACCTGCAGGTCAGAAGGTACATGACCTACACGTGAATCAGACTGATATGTGCTGCTGAACAACACCCATGACCCTCTCTGTCAATCTAATCCAGAAGACAGGCAGTCACAACACTGTAGGAAACAACCAAGATGAAAACAGAGTGAGCATCTTCTGAGGAGGAGCAGAAAACTGCAGCAGATATAAATTAATAACGTGGCGGCAGACAGCTCCATTCAGAACAAAACGCTGACGTAACGAGTGTTTTGTCTGAGGATGTCGAAAGAGACCAATTACTATGAGAAAGAGAGAGAGAGTCAGATGATTTATCAGTGTTGTTACTCTGGCATGTAGCTACTGTTTCATTAATAAAAACAAAAGCACAAATCAAAGCAATGGTGCTCAAATAAATCCCTGCGATGTTTTCTGAGGAATCCTCTGCAATGAGCTAACCCTTCACAGCCTAAGAGTATTAACTGTGCTTTTGGCCGTCGGCTCAGACCTGTGGCACCTACAGCCAATTAAAAGGAGAGAAAGCGATAGAGAGAGAGGGACAAAAACTTGGGTGTTTTTTCACCTGAAAACCCTCCAGTGAATCCAAGCCATTAAAAGAGGATAGCTGCATCAGCTCAGATCAGAACATAGATAAATAATGGCTTCCGGAGACGTTTACTCAACACATACACTCAAACCCTCACACACACATGAACAAAACATTGGCCTGTTTCACACCCTGCTGCTTTTTTTGAGAAATGTTTTAGTGTACGTAAGTATATGATGTTCAAAATCAATGTGAAACATGAATCATGGGATTAACTACTTAACTTATGTGTACGCAGACTCAGAAAAAGTAGCCTAGCTGCTTCACTAGTTTTATTTACAGTATGCTTTGCTCTCAGGAAATGTGTGCTTGGGTGTGTGGCCACCTGCTCGCAAATATCCTAATAATTTAATGATTACTTCAGTTCGTCTTTGTTTTCCATAGTGTCAGATTGCTTTACAATGTGCAGTGTAACTTTAACCTTCAAATGCCAAATATTTTGGACAGATGTCCTTTATTGTATACAGAAAACAATGACACACACCAAAGAAAAAAATTAGACACTTATTCTATGCAAACGACAGAATGAGCATATTAGAAACACAAAGTGCTCTGTGCAAAAAAAAGCTTAAGGGTTTAACCAGGCCACATTGCAACACGGTATGAAGGTTATGAAATTTACAGATATAGCACTAACACATATGAAGGGATGTAGCCCAAGGCTGAGAGTAGATTAAAAAAAATAAGATTAATACATTTTTTTTTTAAACAAAATTAATCTAACAAGCTTATATTTGCCTCCAAGCATACAGTTGAAATCAAAATGTACAACAACAACATTTAATGTTAAAAAAGAAAAAACTAAAGTGGACCAAAAAGATATAAAAGACCACTTTCAAATCGCAGAAATTGAAAGAAATTGGTTCTTTTTCACTACCATCACTTTTTGGCCAATCTGAATAGGTGTGAGCTCGATTATTATAGAAATTTTTTTTACAGTATGCTAAGTTTTGTGTGTAATTTTTTTACATCCTTTCATATAGCACTCCGTAGTGATGCAAGTTTACACCAAATACAAAACAAATATTTCTTACACAAAACCTATGGCAAGTGCATTTTATTTTCAGTTAGTGCATGTATTTATATGTATAGGTGTGCAAGGGTAAGAAATCTACTGTTTGGGTCATAACTGCAAAAGCAAAATGCAAATGCTTTTATGTTCTGCAGGTGAAGTGTCTCACAGAATGCTGGGAAACTATTTTGTCTGTGTCTCAATGTAGGTCAGCTAACAGCACAGGCCATCTATTCCTGTGTCCTACTTCCAGACACACACGGCCCTACCTCTCATTTGAGCGAGTCCCCTTCCCAAGAGCATGAGCGCAAGCGAAAAAGGAAATGAAAATGAGGGAAAGAAGTAGCAGTGGTACCTCAGTAGCAGCTCTGTAAACAGACACCATAAGCAAATGTTTAAATGTGAATGCGAGGTAGAAAGTGATGTTCTGTGAGGATGTGAATGTGTCTGCTTTTAGACTAGCTCAAAGTCAAACATGTTTATGAAAATGCCATTTTCCCCTGCTGCATGATGTGCCTTTGATTTCCAACTCCGATTCTACAAGATTGACTCTCCTGAGAGCAAAACCCCCTGCTGCACATGTCCCAGACCCCACAGATTCCCCATCTGACACTGCCGTTCCTCTACAGCACAAAGACGAAGATGGGCATCATTAAAGGACCGTGGAATGGTCGGGGTCCTCGCCAAATGCACATTCACAGTTCTGATGAGGTTCTTTTTGGACTGGAGTCTCTTTTGAATACCCAGCTTTTGTGAAGGTCGCCGGCAGCTACAGATATCCAACATGTTTATTCATCGGAGATGAGAGGCTGATTTAAATAGAACACAATGTGTAATAAATTAACGGATAAATAGAAGGGAGATGATGAGCAGAAAGAGGATTGACTCCAGATTAGAGAAACAGACTGGTTGGGGAAAATGTAGGATATTTTAAAGGCTGCGAAGAGCATTCGAAAGAGGAAAGCATAACAGAGAATTGGAGGCTTGTGTATGAAGAAATGAAATGAGAAAATGGGGAGAGAAGAGAGCCAAGGAGAAGATAGGACAGGAGAACAAGAGGATAGATGAAGGGAGGAGACAAGAAGAGCAGATGAAGAGCAGAAAATGAGAGTGAGAGGAAGAAGAAGAGAAGTGAGAAGAAATTGGGAAGATTGCAGAAAACAGAATGAGACAAGGGAAGAAGTGATGAGAATAAAAGAGTGGAGAATGAGAGGAATAAAGAAAAGAAAGACAAAAAGAAGGGAATCTGAAATGATGCGACACAATGGAGAAAAGAGACAGCTGAGAAAAGACGATGGGAGAATAAGAAAGGTTAAGACAAGTGGAGAAAAAATGAGAAATAAAAGAGGGAAGTGGAGAAAATAGGAGAGGAAAAAAGAAAGGAAGAGCAGAATACTCCATCTGTGCATTCAGTCTTTCTGTAATTGCATTAGAATTTCAATGGTGCTTTTGAAAAGCACTGAGCAGGAGCAGCCCTCCAGATGAATCAGACGGCGCTGAACATTTAAAGTGAATCGCATGCGAGCTCAACATAAAGTAGCATTGATTAAACTTAATTAGGCTTTTGGTGGGCACTCAGACTACACTCTGTGTGTGTGTGTGTGTTGTGTGTGTGTGTGCGCACTGTAGCTTTTAAAAGGCACACAATGGATCAGTTCATCTGTAATCAAGAATATCGCCGCTGCACTCGTGTTTGTTCAAGGGAGACGCCGAGATAAACCTCTGACACAGATAAAAGGAAGCGATAGTATTTAAGAGTCATTAGTTTACATGAGTCCGTCTCGTCCTAAACAATGTCAACGATTAGAGCAAGAAAAGCTAAATTAATTCTAAATCGGATGACCAGAGCTAAGTGGAACTAGCCTAGGAGACCGATGGGACGCCACTGGTTGTTTGAATTCCCAGCTCACTGGGTTTGTACGGATCCCCGGTGGAGTGTAATTGGTATAATTCGTTGAATTAATCAAAATGCGAAGGCCTGGAATTGGGAGGTGCTCCAGCGTGCCGCTCAGCAGAGCGTCTGGGATGCGGCCAGGAGGAATTAACTCCGCCACAAAGCTCCGTCTCTCTTACATAAAGTCTATTTTATTCGTTTAAACCGATCTGCCTCTCACACAGCAAGATTAGTCACAACAAGAGCACATCACACGTATTCATAAAATATGGCCTCAGAATGCCTTTTATGTGTAAACAACACGAGAGCCAAACAATACAATGTTTTCTCATAATCATGAAAAATAACTAAAGTCTGTTGCGATGTACGAGAGGCTGAGCAAGCTACTCATGTTCAGTCTGATAGTTTGCTTCAGTCTCTTATGAAGCACATTACTGACAGTGAGAGATCAGCGGTGTGAGAGATGGAAATGTGAGATCACTCGAGTGTCTTCAGTCTCTGTGTGTGTGTGCGTGTGTGTGGGCTTTAAATGCCAACTCTGTCAGGGATCACACTCTTTTCTTCACTGGAAGAGAAGACAGGAATAAATAAATAAATCTCTCACTGGTCCATTCCACACCACCTTTAAAGATTCACCGGGCCATGTTTCTCAAACAAGTGTTAAAAACACAGTAAAAATTATATATTTTTCATTCATTTATTACTATATTATATATATATATATATATATATATATATATATATAACAAAATATTTTAAAAAGGTATTTTTTTCCTCTGATGAATTTTCAGATTTTTTTACTTTTATAATACTCTGTTCTGGTGCTCAAAAACATTTATTAAATATTATATTTTATTAGTTAAAAACATTTGTGATGCTTAATATTTGTGCGAGTCACATTTTCAGCATTGCAGGATTTAAAGTGCAACATTTTGAGCAATTTAATGCATCTTTGTTTGATCAAAAATATTACGTTTTTAAAAAAACTTAATTTTAAGGTGTCCTTGTTACACGTTACATGTGTAATAACAATAAAGAATAAGTAACTACATACAAGTAACCCCAAGTCAAACCCTAATACTAATCATATAGTTTAGTTAACTAATATTACTCAGTACTTAGTTGCAGTGCAAACTGTTATTTTAAGATGCGTGTTATTCTGTTTTCTGGTCCATGCAGAAATGTGCAGATTAATAAATCTCAACACTCATTTTTTAGGCTTCTGGGCAGCTGAGATCAAAAAACACAAACAAATTAGCAAATAAAGGGTTGGATTCTTCAGAGACAAATAAAGAAAACAAACAAATTTGCAAGGTTTCTGTCCTGAGATGCTCACACACACACACACTGAGCACTTTGAGCTAAATTACAGCCAGGTGAAAACGCTGAACAAGTCCAAAGCTGCACGCTGCCTCTCAGGTTCAACAATTAGCACTCAAGAGGGACATTTCTGCTAATTAATTCTGAATGTGTAATTAGTGGGAGAAACAGGGAATTTTGAAGAGGTGAGAGAGAGAGGTATGTGCGTTAATGTGTTATACAGCAGGAAATATCAGGCTATGCATGTAACATACAACAGAATCAAGAGCTGGCTGAAACCACCAAGCCACGTACAGTAGACCCAAACATTGGTGTAACTCAGCAAATGTTAAATATTAGCTAGAAATTTTGCACATAACTCTGTTGCAATACTCAATCATAGTGTATATCAACATATAATTAAAGAATAATTGTTATATAATTTAAAAATATATATTTTATTCAGCAAGGATGAATTAAAATCAAGACTTTTACTTTGAGACCTTTTCAAAATCTTTTCTTCTCACAAAAAAAAAAGATTTCTGACTTAAAACACTTAAACAGAAGTGTATTTTTCCTTGAAATTAAACAAAAAATGTTTGCACGATAAATAATGTGATAATGGCATAGTATTGCATTAAATATTTGACAAATTAACTTATTAAACATTTTATTATTTTTTGTTTTTATTTAAAGCTTGGTAAACGCAAAGCAAAACAAGGATTTCATAAGAAATATAATTAAAAAAGCTTGCCATTAGCACAACGAGAGCTTCACATTGTGAAACAGATAGGCTACTTAAACTAACAAAAACTATAAACTATACTTAATATGAGACTATAGAGGCAATAACGGTAAATAGATTGCAGTAACGTCACACCATTAACTTCAGCCCTGTGAAATCATCCTGATACTCGTAAAACTCTGTCTCCACCTCTTTGTTTCAGATGAGTTTGTGTGTAAAAGCCCTAATCATCTCCTCTCCTGTTAACGAGGCTCTTCATTAGCCTGACCTGCTGACTTTCTCAGACACATGCATATATAAACACACCCCCTGTTACTATGCCAACCACATGCTGTTGTCACTCTTGGCTCTGGACATCTTTATCAGCTTCAGCAAGAAATCTTTTGGCGCGGAGAGCCCCACAATTGACGTCTTATCAGACCAATCCCTCCGTGTAAAAATAGAAACTGTGTGTGTGTGAGATCTGCATCCATCTCTCCATGACATTCACGCAGGATGGAAAAATCTCTCTGTGTGTAATGAGCTGTCGCTGGTGTGGCAGAACATGGTACACACACACACACACACACACACACGTTTAGATGTTAATAGTGATTTATGCTGTAAGGGCAGGTATTCATAAAAGCACATATTTGTGCAAAAAAGGGTTAATTTCCTATTTAGAGCATGTGTATGTTGACCATAACACACTCTAAATACACACAAACTTCCTTACTTTCTTCCTTTGCAGCAAACTGCAAAAGATGGTTCAAATATTGTTATGACACCAAAAAAAGCTTTTGCAAAAAAAAAAAAAATTAAATTAATTGAAAATTAAATTTGCAGGTAAACACTAATCCAGGATAAACAATTGTAATGGGTTGTTTTCAAAGGCCTTAAAGATACAGTAGACATACTTTATTCTAAGGGTCATAGAGAGAGGAAATTGTCCTGAAAAATTTTATTATGGCTCTTTTGACAGGAGAAACCATTATTAACTGTGTAAGTGCGCTTACAAAAATTAAAAAAAATAAAAAATAAATAAAAAAGGATAAAGCTTAAAAAAATAAAAATAAAAATAAAAAACACTGCTGTGACATAAATCACTCAAGACAGTTTCACCATCACTGAGCACTAAAACAATCAGATCTCCTACAGGTGAGCAGAACCTGCCCATGGCTGTAGATGTGTGTGTTTGTGTGTGACAGATCTGTTGAAGAGGAGGATGGAGAGGCAGGTCTTCATCCTTCAGTCCATCAAACAGCTCTTGACAGCTCTCTCTGGACAAAGAGAGTGTGTGTGTGTGTATGTGTGTGTTATACGCAAGTGTGTGTCTCTGATAAGGGCCAGTGGGCTGCTTTGTCCTCTAGAGATAAAAGACCTGAAATGAAATCTGAAGACTGAAAGGACGCTGGCCCGCCCCAAGAGCTTAGAGCAAGAGAGAAGGAGAGAGGGAAAGAGGAAATGGTCTACTAAAGAAAAAAAAGAGAGAGAGAGAATGTGCAAGCATGTGAGAAAGAGGAAACAAGAACGAAGGAGTGTCTCAGGTACTTGTGAAGAGTTTTACAGCTTTGCAATGGTCTATTGAACGACAGGACCTGGCTTCCTGTCGAGTAGGTCTGGATTAAACAACTGCTGCATGAACCACTCAAGCATAATGATGAAACACAAACAGTCTGATATTTACAATTCTCCTACGAAATGACTGATGAAACTTTGACAGCAAGTAGACAGAATGACTGAAACAAAACAAAATAAAACAGACAGGAAATTATAGTTTGAGAGAGAGAATGACAGAATGATACAGTATATAAAATACAGAGAAATATAGAGAGAATAACAAAATCATATATAGATAGAACGACAGACAGAGAGAGAGAGAGAGAGAGAGATAGAGAGAGAGAACGAACGATAGAACGAAGAAAATATTATGACAGATACTGTAGAGAATGTTGGTACAATGCAGAGAGAATAACATATAGCGAGAGAACGATATATAAAGAGATAGAGAGTAAATGATATAACGACAACAACAGAAGGATATATAGGGAGACAGATCAATATATACCAGTAAGTGAGTGCTTGTGTTTATGTCTATTGTTTTCAGGTGTGATGTTTCTCACTATGAGCTTGAGAAATGAGTCATTCTACATCCGCACACACAAAAAAAAGGGAAAATGAGTTGCAAAGGAGTGGATGGATGGAGAGGGAAAAAAATGAGAACAAAGGAGCAGAGCAGAAAAGACAAAAAAATGGTTTTGTAAAGGCACAGAGAAGAGATGTGACATTTACAGAAATAAAAGATGAAACCGGGATGAGGAAAGAAAGTCTCCTGGGAACACTCCTCTAGAAGATATGAGGGGTGGAGCGCTTTGGGGGGAAAAAGTGTTACAGAGAGAGAAAAAGAGAATATTGTGTGTGCGATTGTGTGTTAAGGTACCTGTAGTGCAGATATATATAAAAGCTGTTCCTTTAACTCTGACAGCAGTGAACAGCCCAGCAACCGAGACCTCCCCGCTTTCAAAGACCACTTCCTCTCCATTCTCACATCACACACGTGAATCAAAGAGTCTCTCTGATCTGCCATGATTCCTGCCACAATGAGAGAGACAGAGGGTGGGAACGCTCAGAGAGAGACGGGTGGACGAATACACTGACTCAGGAACACATGGTAAAACATGCCCTGCTGCTCTGAGATCAGCTTTTGAGACAAACTGGCTGAACTTCCTCACCCGAGCAAGAACATCATTCAATATTCATGAGAGTCTCCGCCTCTCCGTCACTGGGTTTAATAGTGGCTGTGACTCAATATCGCTTTGCAAAATATGATTGATTTTCTCTGAATCGCTCTTACATGAAAAACAGACGAGTGGAGAGCATCCTCGTAAAAATGTAAATGACACCAAAGGGGATCCCAGAGACTACACGCGCATATATAAGACCCATGAGCCCGTCAATCTAATTCCAACCCCTGACAAGCGTGCGACAGAAGCAATCGCGCAGGAGAAACCAGATTCACGTTCAGCTCAATTAGAGCCGCGTCACCATAGCCATGCCAACAGCAATCACTGTGCCGATAAGAGATAAAACGTAAGAATGATTGACAGCCTGTCAGCTTGGCTCATCTTCGTTAAATATTACTGTTATCAACAAGAGAGAGTTAACTCTCCTTCAAAAGAGTTAGTTTGAAGATGCAATTATGGATCCAGAATTAGATTCCTAGGCAAATCGAGACTGTTCTAAACGTAAAATCTAGGCATCTAAGTGAGAAAGTCTGTTAGTAAGCGATCGCCTGATGGCTCTGAGCAGCATGGTAGAGCTTTACTTGATGGAGTGAGCCAAACTCTTGACGTTTGGATCTGATCGAAATTGTCTGTCAGAGATCAGGTCCAGATGAGCTGATAAGTGCTGTCCAATCCTCCTGATTCACATTCATCTGACACGTCTGTCTCACTGAAGACCACAGCGATCCAGCTCTATCAGAACTACTCAGAGATTTCCAGCTCCTCTTGTGGTATTGAGATGTCCGTTAAACATTCATTTATTGTTCAGTGACAGATAAAAATAAAAGAATTTTCGATTAGACAAACTGGGCTGTCGAATATAAAAGTAAACATATATTTAACACAGATATATTTATTTAATGCAGCTAACACACTTACCTTATTTCACATCAATACATGCACATTAAACTACCAATTAATTCATTTAGAAATGAAATACACTTAATTGCAGCCTTTATATGGCACTTTTTGCCCATTATTGTTATAGGAGGAGGAGATGAGACAGGAAGACAAGTGCATGTATTTATTTTAGATAAAAGGTTATATATATTTTCTATACTATTTATATTAAATACATGTAAATATTTATATATACGTACATATAAATATACTTTATATACATTATTATATTATATAAATATATACTACGCTGGCCTCAATTTTTCTCAGCTCTTGTTCAAGCTTTAAAACTGCTAAATATTTTTGATTCTCATATTTCATCTGGTTGACTTCCATTCATGTTAATCTTTGGCATGATTTTAAGGGCAATATTGCCAAAGAAGTCAAGGAATCAGTTGCTGACAGGAGGTTGGCTGCTGAAGGGAAACAGCTGTTAGTTGCTTGCTGCATTAGAAATTTATAAGATTCGCCGCACTAAGCTACCAGCACTTGTTAATAAGAAAACAGTTCCCTGCTGACTAAATGCACATTTTCACCGCCTAATATTTACAAACTCCTTGATCAACAGACAATAGGACAAACGTTTTTTAGAATTGGGCAGCTGTGTAGAGCTGGACGATGTCATGACTGGTGTCCCTTGCAACGCTGAGGCTGGCTACTGTAGTACATAGAGTGTGTTGGACAAAACCTTTCAGGAGAATGATCTATAATCTAAGAGCCACTAACTTTTCTAAAGTCCAGCTCATGTTAAAAAATAACAGAGCAGGAAGAGGAATCTTTTCCTCTTGAGCAAACATTCCAGGCTGCTCAATGTGAAATTCACCAAGAAAATGGGGGCAGATTTCCTTGATGTGTCAAAAACTTCTCAAAATACACTCTCTTACACTTACTAACATAACCCAGGTTGCATAAGTCTAGATCAACACGCAGCCAGCCCACGGCATTCATGTCTGTTAATATAATGTATTTCCTCCAAAGTAAATCTTTCTGACGGCATATCAGGATTTTTTTTGCGGACAGGGATTTGACAAGGCATATTGGACAGGTCAGTAAGCTATTAGAAGATATTGCACACACATTCAAAATAAGCCGGCAATGTAATATGTTTGCACAAGGATGTATTTGATAAACCGAACACACTGTGGACTCAGCATTCCTCAGTGCTGGCCTCAATCTGAGAGGGTTTGACCTGTGTTCTTGAGGTTCTTGAATCCCACCCACAAGTCTGTATATTTACAGCACATACATTAGCTCCAGGAGATTAAAAGGTCAAAGGACGCATACGATGACAATTGAGAGGCAGTATTTTCATTTTCAGAAGAGATGACGAGCTCCCAGACACAACCCGTCTGCCTCTCTTTCTGTCAGATCTCTTCAACACCAGTACAATTGTAACTGGATCTCTACAGGAACTGGTTAGAGATACAAAACGTACTTCATATGTTGATGTAAACTAGGGATGGCGAAAACTAAAAAATTTCTTGACCGACGCCGAAGAGCTTGTTGTATAATCGTAGGACGAATGGCTCCTTAGTTTCAAATGGTTTGGGTGCAAGGTGATCTCTTTGAAAATAAAGGCGTTTGTCTAGGTTAGAAGCTCATTTGAAACATTGCCACAGTTCATTTAAGAAAATGACAGCTCCGAAGAGATGCCGCTTTAGTTGAGATAGTGATAACCATAAAAAGAAAGTTGCAACTTACATCTGTCTCATTCTTTTTGGTGAAATGGTCCCAAACACTACTTTTCTTTGCTCGCTTCATCCTGTCGTCCGCCCTGGCTCTAACCTCGAGTGTTTTAGCCTGTTGCCTTTACTTTTCGCAAACCTTGTGAGCGTGCGAACCCAAACGCTGTGACCTTGCGCCAAATGTTTTTATTGGTTTATTAAGTACAAACAGGCGAGTTATGAAAAATTGAGTGTGAGGGATAATTTGTTC
>JAUCNO010000385.1:2727677-2742922 GCA_032353835.1 Enteromius viviparus | reverse complement strand
GTTCTTAAGTTCTTAAAAATAAAACTGCACCTTCTAAATTTTTTTGTATTATGATGTTTTTATTTTTCTGAGAAATGATTGGTTTTCACTGAGCCCGTAGTCATATCGTATCGTATCGATATAGAGATATCTGGCATGAAAATCGAGATATGAAATTAAGTCCATATCGTTCAGCCCTAATCAGAACGCAGAACTCTTCAGCTGCGCTGACGGCTGCTCTCAATAATCGCAGCGGAGTCGCTTTTAGCTGTGGTCTCGTATTGTATTCACCGGCGCCGCATGGAAATGTTTTAACAACTAATTGGTTTATTTCTAAAATATAAAAATAAGGAGAAGCCTAAAATGCAGGGCTCTAAAACCTTTTGCTTCTCTGTCTCGGATATTGGGTGCCCAACATAAGCCCAGTTTAATTTTGACCCCCGTTTCTGATAATAAATAATAATAATAGCGAAATTATTTTGAGGAGCTGAAAAAACCATACCACCTCTAAATGCATTTTGAAGTGAATTTCATCACATTCAGAGTTTACAACTTATGATTGAAGGCATGAAAAGCAGCCAATAGCAAAGTACAGATGACATCTACATACAAATACTCATGAGCTTTCATCGGACCACTCACACTGCTTCCCAAATATTTTTCAGTCGCACAGTCATTTTCCATTTCATTTAAAGGTGACTCTGTAGAGCCCTGTATATATCTGTATATACTGCACAGCGGATCTGTATCGGAGCTCTGTGAGAGAGCAAGCCCATGTGCCAGGCCCCAGCTGGCATCTCTCTCCCAGCTGAGCGACTGCTTCAACACAAACAGCCTTTCATGAAGAGAGAGCTTCCATCCTGTCTCAGAGAACATCCTGCTCTTCACTTCTACAAACTCTAAAGCTGCATTTTATTAGAGCGTCAACTAAATACAAAGTTTATCACTTTCTATCAGCATGTTGCAGAGTTTACAGCAACTTAATAAGGAGACTATATATCAAAACAAGTTCCTGATGAACACTAGACTCAGAATGGCACAATTCATGAGTAAGAAGACCCAGGAACGCAACACACCATGGAAATCAGTCTGTAATGGAAAGTGTCATAGAGAATGCAAGGCAGAAGAAGTGATGACGGCTCTACAGTTATGTGTAATTGAGGGCAGCTGTGACGGTGCGGCAGTTTAAGGCTCAGTGGAGAAGAACAGGCTGCAGTGTCCTGGTTAGAAGTCCCAGATAAAGCAGCACTCAGAGGAGCATGAGGAACCCGCCTGCATCCTCTGAAATGGGTCAGAACCTTCATTTCCATGAGTGCAAATAGCACAAGTGCTGTCGAATGCAAACTCAAAACATAGTGCGTACCGAGACCTCATTAGAATGATATATTCAGAAGTTTCTGACAAGTTTTATTGGAAGAAGCGGAGCAACATCTATGTAAAGCAATTAAAGTAAAAACACACACTGAAAACACGCACACATTTTTATATGTGCCAAATGAGAGAGGTACTCGAGCCCAAGTTTACAAAATGCAGGATTTTCAGTTTCACTTCCGATAAACCTGATTAAGCCACCATTTATAATAAACATGATTATAATTCGTTTGTTTTACTCTTATATTTCTCATTCGTTAATACGAGGGGTGAGGTATCTATTGCATTTATAATGTTGTGTTTACATTTTTTTTTTTAAATGATTACTCCATTTAATAGTTAAGTGTAAATTATACAATACAATTTTTTTTTAACAATGCAATTCTGACCTGGTGTGAGAGGCAGACACAGTTCATTTTCTGAAAAATATGGTTATAACATGCATCTACTGTATGTGGATTTTGGACCAATGAGATATTGCTGTGGTTGGGGCTTTAAAAACAAACAATGAACAAAATGTTTTGGGTACCTGTTGATTTTTTCATCAGTTACTTTACTGTGCAGCACATGGTTAGGACACACATTTGAACAGAGTCAATCCTGCAGGATTTCTCAGTGTTTATTTGCCTTAAAACAAATGAACAAAATGCTAAAATAGCTCATTCTTACCAGTTGTAGTATGTCTTCATCTTTTGGCATAACACACAACTCCAGAAACGTATGACTGGAAGTGGAAAGAAATATTTAGGGCCAAAATCGTACAGGTATCAGATTCAGGAAAAAATTAAAAAAACTATAACACACTCTCACCTATTCTGGATGAGCCCTATGACCTGCGAGTACGTCTTTCCAATGATGCTCTCTCCGTTCACTTTCACTATCCTGTCCCCTGTTGACAAAGTTCCATTATCAGGGTTTAGATTATCAGATGTCGATAGGCAAAAGGAAACGATGTGCTGTACATTGTAATGATGGTGTAATTACCAGTGCAGAGTCCGGCGCTGTGAGCGGGCCCTCCCTCTTTGACCTGCTTCACAAAGATCGTGTCCATGGGCTCCAGTCTGTTCCGCGGTCTCCCTGGCAACAACAAAAGCAGCAGAGTCACGAGTGGACCAGATCACAACAAACCAGCTCCGGGAAGAAGCGAGCAGTCACAAGATTGAGCCACAATAAACATTTTAAACCGCACTAGTTTTTCAGATGAAACATTTAACCCATCAGTAAAGCGGAAATGCTGGAAGTGACCCAGCATTCAATGTGACATCCCTCAGCCCCCGAGGGAGTGCTATACTTGGCTTCATCCTGACATAATATGCCAGAACACAGATCTAACAGTGAACAACTAACACTACAGATTCCCTGAGGATGACAGCGATGAGACGCTTAGGCACTGGCCCATGTCTACTCGCACTAAAAAGAATGAGGATCGCTCCACAACAGCGCATTATTTTGTTCAATCTCTTTCTCTTGGCCAAACAAAAGGGAAATAAACCTGTAGATTCTACATAATTCATAGACCATCTTATGTCGGACATCGATTGTCTTGAAATCCACAGTCAGCATGCTAAATCCCTATTCGAGGCTGTTAAAAATACGAAACAGACCAGTCTACCTCATTAAATGACTACTCTGGTTTTGATCTGTTTCCCTTCCTAATTACACATCCAATCAATTCGTTCAGACAGTTAAAATCAGTTTATAATATAATGTCAGTGTTAAATAAGACAGCTACATACACAACATCGTGTGTGTCATTACAAACACTTCGGCTGAAAAGGCAACGTTGCATCACAAGAACTAATTACATTTTTAAATATACTTAAATAGAAAGCAATTGTTTTAAATGCAATATTTCATCAAATTAAAGCAGCCTTACTGAGCAAAAAAAAATACTTCAGTGACACCACACTGTAGCAATTAATCAAACATTTTGCCACCTGTTTGAGCAAAGTCTTAGAGCCACCAGCAAGGCACCAATACAAAAAACGCACTTGGCATATGGCTGCTCTAACCGCTTTCATTCAGAATGGAACACTGAGACCTGAGATCAAATAAGAGCGCAACAGGTGCATGTGAGAATCAGACCAGAAACTCTTTATTCTAAGCAACATTTGGAAAAGGGCAACACTGAGGAGATCATCAAGAACGGTCACTGCATAATGTCCCATACCAAGTGATGACATCTTCCTCGTAAAACTGTAATGGCTCCACCAGACAGGACTGGGTGTACTACAGGTCATGATTGTATTTCTCTTTTGCTTAAGGTCTTACCTGTGCAGACGACTGCAGTGCAACGAACCCTAGAGGCGTGCTATTCAAACATCACAAGTGAGAAGCACAAACATCAACACTGAGTTTAAATAAAACAGACAGCAGCAAATATTATGTAGTTTAGTAGTAGTGGTAGTTATGAAGTCATCTGGGAATTCTATTTACATAGACAATTTGCATACTATGCACAGTACATATTGTAAGTACATACTACAGTAATAACTAGTAGTATGGTACCACACTGACAGCCCTGCTTTTCCAGCATTTGTAAAGATTTAATGCGCCCTCTTGTGTTTACTGTCATACACTGCAGTAGTCAAATATAAAATTTAATTTACTTCAGGAATATGAACAAACGTACCCAGTACCTACTGCCACATTTTTTGCATTTGGCGCTGATATTCATGCTCATAATAACATCACGCTAACCAAAAGAAAGGTATTAGAAGCACAACAGCAATGCACTGAATGATAGCAAAAGAAAAACACCCATTAACTAATCCTAACGATTGCTTTGCACCACCACATGAGAAGGGAAATTTGACATAGATGCATGTCAGTTATGCAATATGTGCACTGCAGTTCAAGTTTCTTTCTTTTGCTGAGAACATGAAACAATGACTCACTCTGATACTGTCCAAAGCAGATGGATGGCAACATGGGAAGATAAACAATTCTATGTATGTGCAAATAAAACCCAACTAAAACCAGCCAAGAAATTCAGAACTACAACCTGAAACCACATTTTCAGACAGGTAAAACAGGCCTGAGAATTGAACATTTCTAGCTCTCGCAAAGCATGCAAATGAAGCATTTTACTATTACATACCCTGATGTAAGGTGTTGGTCTTACTATGTTTTGCATAAAAACCAGAGGTGCTTTTAGTGATGTTATGTAAGAACCGTCAGCTATTTAAGCTCCTCTAGGTAATGTAAATCAATTACACTAGATATGATGTGTTAAAAAAGTTGTAATATTGCCTTTTTAGATTTCAGTTTAGAACATAATCAACAACAGTAGCAGTTCCTGTTTCGATTACACGCTTTTCAATAACAGAAGTAAACGTGTGCGGTGGGCTCAAATCCTTCAAAAAAAACACACTGGTGTATTGGATACAGTTTATTCTACAGGCGTGAGAGGAGGTGTGATATTACGGGTACTTCTCTTCTGCATAGCACTTCACTTTAGCACTATGCTGGATTAGCCTACGTTAAAGAAACCCTGAAATATGTAGGTCAGATACTTGTATGACGCACTGGCTGGAACATGCAGAAGAGCATTTAACAAGGTTTGTGCACCACAACAGGCCAAAGATAATGACAAAGCATTTACCTAAAGCTGTGTGTCTCCTCTGAGGAAAGTGGGGCATGATTTAAAGAGGCCAGCAACGGAATACAGCAAGGGATCTTCTGAGAGAGATGCTGGATTTAGACAATCATTCCTTAACTATTATGTCCTGCACCTGGCCCATCTCTACATTGTTCCACCATCAATAAAAGAATAACTTCCAAACAGATGTTCCTTGCTCCTCATATTCTTCATTCTTTACAAAGAATGTGGCTTGTCTTTAAAAGTTTCATTCTGTGTGATTTGTTGAAATGCTGTGCATTACAACCTCGCTATTATTTAAAACGAACAAATCTATGTAGGTCAGTTTGTTATCTGCACTGTAATGAAGTCAAACAGACAACGATGGGGTACGGTATTGCTGTGGACGCTGGTATTGCTGTAGCGAGGAGGCTTGAATGCAGAAGGGAAATGAATGCAGAGACGCATGAGCAGGTTTTAGTCATCAAGGCATTTAATCAAAAGTTTAAAAAAATTAACTTTTTTTAAAAACATCACTCAACTCCTTTGCATTTTGCATATTGTTGCCCAGCTTTTGTCCTACATCACGTGTCCTATGTCAAGCTAATTTTGAAATGAACTGCATATCCTCAGTTAAGGCAGGTGACCAAAGGAGAAAAACACTGGCCAAAAGCCATTTTTACACGCAAGCTCAATAATGCAATTTTTAAAACACACCCGAGGTCAAAAGTTCACACAGTACAGGGGGAGAGGTTGAGCAAGGGTTATTTTTGGCAGCTATGGGTGGTAAACCGTGTGATGAGTACTATCATGTAATGCAAGGTGAATAAAAGGCAATGCTTGAGGGAACAACTGCACTCATTCAAGCTTTTAGGGTCCCGAGATGGACTGGCTGACCAGTCATTAACTGGAACTGTTTCATTTCAGCCAATTACTGTTCTAATTTACACACAAAATACATTGCAAGCATTTCCCAAAATGTCATTTGTGTGAAAACACTGTAAATTCTGTAAACAGGACATTAACAGAGGCAAGAGATGGGTCAAGCGGAGGGAAAATACTGTACACGGCAGATCAAACTGTTAGCAATGAACAAATATTGGATGAAAATACTGAATTGGGCATTTATATTAATGCATCTCTGAAGAATGTCTCTGTCTTTAGAAGTTATGATGCATTTTCTATTCATCCTCCATTTCATGCCTATTGGTGTTTACAGGGAAAAACCCAGGAAATGCTATATTCATGCAGCTCCAAAAATGCCACCCCGTGACAAAAAGCTAATTTTAATGCAACACATCCACTGTATTTCATGCACTTAATTGTCGCAGCTCTACTTATGTAGCAGATGGATGAGGGGATATATCAGATTCCAATACCGGGTAACAAAATAACCTTGTAAAATATATACACTAGATGCGGCATTTGTGGATATAGTGTATAGTATGCCATTTGGAACACAACTACATTTTGAGTTAGTTTTATATTACTAAAAGTATTAACTTACCCCGGTGACCATGGTCTTCATCCTTTAAAAACAAACAAATAAACAAACATGAATTTGTAAGTAAAAAAATAAAAATACACAAAACGTAGAGAGTGTAAAATATTTATCAATGATTGAAAGCAGACGCTGTCAGACAGTGATGAATGACACACTACCTTGAAATTGGAGTTCACCGCAGACTCCGGTGGGTACACAATGAAGTGACGCAGAGTGAAGCCGAAGCCTTGTGAAGTGCGGCGCAGACGGAGAGTCTTAGGTCCTGGCCAGGAAAATGCCTCATCCTCCAGCTGGAAGAGCACTCCAGAAGAATCATCCTGATCCACCACATCCTACAGACAAACAGATGAAATCATGAGTACAACGCTTTCATTTAGCTGAAAAACTACAGACACCATGCTTTCTGGCATTAATGATGGAAATCTCCTTTTTTCATGGAAACCTGTTTTTCTGAAAATAAATATGTATTATTTTATCAACTTTAACAAGGCTCATTGTAACTATTTTTTACACACGATACATCATTGGAGTCATTTGAAAGACATTTCAATGCAAAAAAAAACCCGAGACCACGTGGGTCTATGCATTACTAGCAGTTTTAGCCTGCTCAGACCAGTCCTGATCGTGCTGTATTGCCACTGACATTCACGCCAGTGAATCACTTCTTTGAGCAAAACAGCCCTGGACAAGAGATCTGCTAGCTCTTACATGCAGAAGCAGTGGACAACACCACACCCCGGAGAAAAAGCATAACGTGCTGCGCATGAGGTAGAAGTACAAACTTGAGAAATTATATTTGACAGTCAAATCAATTAGGTATAGATTATATAGGTAAATATTTTAAACAGCCTAGTCAAGAAACTAAAGCAGGATCACCAGAAAGATGAATCAGATGTGCTATGACATCACCATCATCCTTGACATTTTCCTCTTCATACTGAGGAACACCCACTGAAGGTTGAGTCAGGACTGGCCTGATGTCATGTCTGCAGGGTGTGGGTGATGGTTTATGCCTCATCTGAAGTTAATTTCCTGGTGGAGAATATTTAAGGATAACGGATACCACACAACAGTCCCCAAACAGTTTTGCTGGCATTAATGACGTAAATCTCAACTTTTTGTGGAAACCAGTTTTTCTGAAAATTAAAATGTATCTATTATTTCATTTACTTTTTACAAGGCTCAAGTTGTGTAATTAGCTTCTGATGATGTCCGAGGCTTTGAGCTTCATCTGGCTCTCTGGCCTTACTGTTCGAGTGTGGGCATCCTGTGTCCGGCATGCACTGCTCTGTTTATGGAGTATTTATAGCCTCACACCTACCTGATATTCATACCCTACTCTTTACTGCCAAACCTCCTCCAGCAGAGGTGTGAGACATCAAATATTCCTTCTCCATAAACACAATCTGGCATCTGAATCAACACAACTGGTGATGTGAACTGGTTCACGATCGTGTGTCCCCGCTGCTTGAAGTAGGGACCCACTTATTTATTTTTATCTGCGTCTCACAATATGCAGAGACATTTTTTAAAATGTGCCGCAATAAAAATAAGTATATAAAAAAGTAATAACAATTCCTAATATTAAGATGTAGTTGTGGTTTAACAGTCTGATAAATTGTTTATCATCTTTAAGGAGTGTAATGTATGTGTACCACCATTTTTATTAAAGCCTTTTCAAATGCAGTACCGTTTTTATGACGTGCAATAATTATGCTTTTAAAAACCAATATTGAGAAACTTCAAGTTCTCCCTCTTGGATTGGACATGCCATTTATACATACATATTTGATGCAGTAAACACATCTGGAAATTAACAGAGCATGGGCTTAGCTGCTGATGCAAAAAAAAGCATGATCTAAGTTGTCCTAAACTTGAGGCATGCTTTATATTAAGCACTTCAAATGAAATCACAAACATGAGCGCTTTCCCTCATGTCAGAGGCATATGCTGTTGAGTTCAAATATGCATTCGTCAGCATATAACTTATCTATACATTTCTGAAATGCACAGTATTTCCATTTCACAAAAACTGTCATCTTTACAGCAAGTGAGTCAATGTTAAACTTCAGCTAATTCACTGAAGAAGTGCAACACATCTTTCTTTATAAAGATCCCTCTTTTACACTGAAAACATACTGAACTGTGGCTTCAAAACAAAGGTACGAATCAAACCCTAATTTGTGTATCATTGTACCCCTACTTTACACTATAACTTTGGCTAGTTTGGAGTTCATCTGCAGTCCCATGTGAAAACACTGAGCAAAAACATCTGCCGATGTTTGCAATTCAAGGGAGGGCTTTGAATTTATTATCCCTCTGGTTGATGAGCTCACTGCTGGAAAGAAATGGAAGAAACATCCTAAGCTTTTATCAGGTGTGTGCTGGAGAACATTGACTCAACAGTGATGTGCAGCAGGATATGGTCTATTTTGGTCTACTACACGAGTAGGCTTAAGGTTCCTTGAGCGGCTGGAATATATGTTCGCAGGGTGCCAAATTCTGATACGAGGAGCCGAGTCTTTGAGGAATGAGTTAATGTGTGTGAAACACTGCAAGTGCACATGAAATCTGAGAGCCTGCGTGAACTTGTGGAGCCGGTTTCTGTCAAGAGCTGTGACAATTTCCAGAAAACTGCACTCATATTTGTACTGTGGCGCTGTAGTAAAGATAAACACAGTATGTTATAGACAGCAGTGTGCAGTAAAGCAAGGAGTGCTGTACACTAGACTGATTTCTGGCATAAATGTAATGAGACCTCACAGATACCAAACCTCAGCTGATGTGATAAGCTAACAGCAAAACATGAACTGTAACTCTTCAAAGTCAAGATGTCAGCAGTTATGGAGTACTGGAGCAGCTCACAGTTTTCCTGACAGATCTTTGTTTCTGTTGCATCCTTTATCTAAAAATGGTTTAAAACATCCACAAGAACATACTATTCAGAAGGCTGTGATCATATTCAACTGCATGTAACTGCAAAGACTTTTATAATGTTACAAATACGTTTATTTTAGATAAACAGTTTGCTTTTTTAAAACCTAAATAGTGTTTTATGGTTTTAACAACAACAACAAAAACATTTATAAGCAAATCAGCGTATCTGAAGGATTTCTGAAGGAAAATGTGACACTGAAAATGTAGCTTTGCATCACAGGAATTACATTTTAAAATCAAAGAGAAAGCAAAGTTATTTTAAATTGTAATGGTATTTTCACATTAGTGCATTTGGATCAAGCCTATTGTAGGAGACAAAAAAAACACATGCCGAAACAATTGAATTAGTGTTATTTTAAATTCTTAAAGTGATACAATTTAAAGCAGTGGTATTTGTACTGGTACCAGATGCACAATTAACTTAAGTGTAATCCTTTCCATATCATATATAGCCTGAATAAAAACTAAGCCAAAAAGCCTGATGAATGGTAAACACATTATTTTGACAACACAGCAGTCATGCTGAGCTGCACAGCTGGACACGACCCCTTCACAGTGTGTCAATCAAGGGAAAAACTACAGGACGACAACACAAGATCGCATTAATTATTGAGTATATCACAAACCACATATCGTCTATTTTGAATCATGCCCTCAGAGCAAACTGGAACTTTTCCCTGGTAATGGAAATTAAGGTTTCAGATCCAGTGTATGCAGATTCAGCCAAATTGCTAGTGTGCCTTTCATGTGAGATCACAATCCCAACCAGATGCAAATCAGGAATAGTGCTCAGTCGTGCAGAATGGATGTGGCGCATTTGCTTTGGGACGTAGGGGCAAGGCTTAGCTACTCCAAACAGATGGACAGGGAGCAGCTTCAGCACAGATAGTCCTGCACTTTATGGTACGTGACAGACCAAACTAATAAATACTCCACCAACACCTCTATGTGCCAAAACCCCCATCATTAAATGGCCACATTTCAGCCTGCCAAGAAGGGAAGTGAAAGAGATTGTGAATGTGAGGGGGAAATTTTAAATAAACATTTCTTGTCATGTGGTGTTGCAGATTTATTATGTTATTAAAATTGAACAAGACGTCATTTGCCAAAATATGTAGCAAGTAAAACTTTCTCTGTTTGTAACTTTCATTGAAACAATATTTTCCATGTGTAATATTTACACCTACTGTCAACTACAGGATATTGCAGCTCATTACTGTATATCATCCACAGTATGAGAAAACTCTAAATAAGAGGCTCAGAAGGTGGGCAGCATGTTTCTAGCAATGGTAGCACCTCTAACACTTACAGAGGACAAAGCTGGCTGTCCTTAATTTGACGTAATTCACCTAAAATTATAATGTGGTAAGAACTCCAGAAGGCCACCCAACCATCCGTCCAGCTCACAGACACTGCTGACAGATAAACACAAGGTAACTAAAAGTGGCACTACTGCCCACAAAACCACAATGCTTGGCAGCGTTTTCCTCTCCACATCCTGTTAGGGAAATCAAATCCCAGGGTATACTTATTTGTGGCAGTTTCAAGTAAGTTAATAGTATAAAAATACATGTTACTCTACCCTTTTCATAAAAAGTTCACTGATGGCTCTACAACATGAAGAGAGCAGAAGCACTAAAATTAAAACCATAAACCTTTCATCAGGTTTATTACAAATCTTTTGAGAACAATTGAAAGCTTGAATTGAAAGTGAAGTTATAATCTTTTCTGGCAGCTGTAGAATATTCTAGGTAGATACCATATGTTCGAATAGGTCCACCACGATGGCTCGTGATGATTTCTCTTTATTTTAGCTCAGAGCTTGATACATGAACATGGGGAAAAGTAGGATTACATATTATAAATTGTTGAAACTAAAATCTTTCTGCTGTTCCGTTTACATAATTTAAATAATAATAAATAACCTTAAGACACAGAAGACTGTATGCGTTTGTTTGTTTGTTTGCCAGGCCCACCTCCTTTTTCCATCATATTGGACTGAGTTTAAATAGTCATGCCACTCACGCATAACAGACATGCTCCTCCTAACCAGTGAGGGTTTTACTCAACCACATATATTAGACAATATCCAGAGATATTGCATCATCCATTGCATCATTTTGGATATTTATAATATAAAAATATGGATTTTATTTTTTACACAAATGCATTGATTTCATTTATTGTTAACCCCCAGAGCTGTACGGAGTACTTTTTGATGGATGGATGGATGCACTTTTTTGGCCGTTCCAAATCACCACCATTTATTGCCATTATAAAGCATGGAATGGCCAAGACACTTCTAATATAACTGATAACTTGAAAGTAATACCCAGTTAGGATGGTTTGAGGGTGAGGAAAGCACAGGGTAATTTGGATTTTTGGGTGACCTGCATCTTTAACTTGTTTATAAAGATCAATATACTGCTCACATTACATGATGTGGCAGAACACTAGCTGCCCAGTGAAAAAAAGCGGCACGCCATAAGAAACAAAATGTATAAATGCAACTGCAATAAGCACAAAACATGGGACTAACTAGGGTTGATTAGTGTTCACATTTTAACCGGTATAATACCAGTGTCAGTACCCTAACCTAACCCTAACTTAACCCTTAACAAAAACATTCATGGCCATTTTCCCGGGCAGGGATTAGATTAAGCCAGGACTAGACCTTTGTTAATTTAGGACATTTGAGATTTTTAGAAACACTTCTTACACAAATGCATTATCTGTGAGCATTTTAAGAACAAACAATGACAATAATGTATTTTAAGATCTCTCAGTGCAAGCTTTTTCCAGTTTAGACAGCTCTTAACATTTTAATCTAGGACTACTACTTTATTCTACAGACACTGATGAACAGCAGTACCATAAAATGCCAGTTATGTCAAAGCAGATTGTACAGACACCCCTGGTGACAAAAAATAAGCCACACTGCTCATATCTGTGATATTCTCCATACACACCATCCTTTTGTTCTGGATCAGCGAGGAGCAGCAGTTCTTTCAGAGTATGCAATAAGCCTGTAAATAATTCATGATGAGCGCAGTACACCTGGACAATGTGTTGCGCTCCTGGAGGTGTGTGGAGGGTAGCTGGGCTCGCAACAGAAAACTGAAGTGTTTCTTTATTAGAAAGCAACAGATAGATAAGCTGTAAATTCCCTAGGCTGATTCTCCAGCGCCCTGTCCTTCCAGGAATTTAGCATTAAAGTCAAATCATATCAGCAGTGTGTTTAACTGGACACGACCCACAAGAGGTGCATCCAGAGGACACGCATCACTACAAGCAGCACCTATGGGCTTGAAACAAGAGACTGGGTAACATCAGCAATGACATCTACTCAGAAAACTCAAAGCAGAATGTCTGACATGCTCACAAAATGGTTTATTGCAGTAAAATATAGTAAAAGTAAACTAGAGTAAAACGTATAAAACTATATTGTGTTTTCTGTCATTATATGATTATTCTTCCTAAATGAATAAACTCTAAATTAAGCATGTCTGGTATGCTGTTCTTTTAAGGCATGAAGCAGTAGCTGGAAGCAATTTGTCTTTCTCTATTGAATTGAGAATCTATTTTGCCTTCTGGCCGAGAAGTTAATCATATGACGATCAGTACCAGGGCTGAGAAATGGGACAAAACTGAAAGCTAGGAATGCAAATACATATGACCTACAACCATGTGAGCTTTCAGCTGTATATTACATTTTTCCATCCCTTAAAAAGTTCACCCAAAAAATTTTTACATGTTATCATCATTTACTCAACCTCAAGTTCTTCCAAACCTGTATGAATTTCTTTTTTTCTGACAAACACAAAAGATGGAATTAATTCCATAGTAGGAAAAAGGAGGAAGTCAAGAGTGACCTAAAACAGCCTGATTACAAACCCTTTACAAAATATCCTAACTTGTGTTTGACAAAAAGAAATTCAAGTGTGGAGCTACTCAAAGGTAAATGACAGAATTTTCATTTTTGGGTGAACTATGTCAAATGCTATGACACCTTATAAAGACATTCAGGTCAAGACTTTAAAATATATCTTCCAGAACATGCTCAGTATGAAGTGTTTATTACTGGAAAACTCAATGTTTCCTGTAAAAGATTAAGTCATCCAGTTAAATTGAAATTAAAGCATAGTCTACCCCTCCAAAAAATTCTGTCATCATCATTACTCACCCTAAAGGCCTTTTCACACTGAATGTGAAAATTCAGCGAAATAACGTTTTTGTAAATAGCACATTCCCTATTGAGCCATTCATACCAGATGCAATCATTGGCATGAAAAAGAAAGGATTTTTTTGTGTCCTCTGTATCCATTTTTCCCCCACTCCACAGCGAAACGGGCTACCCAGTTAGATTTGAAAAAAGTGAGAGTGTGGCATTTTTTTGAAAACCACTGTAAACAAACACCGAAGTATCCTGAGAGAGAAGAGAGTGCATTCTTGTTGTCATTAGTATCTGAGAACAGACTTATTCTCACACGTTCTTTATTCAGAATATCATTTGTATTAATTCTCCACTGAATTTGAACTGAAGAGCACCTGTTTTCTTCGAGTCAGAGAGCGTTTAATCAAGACCTGTCAATCACGGGATATCTCCTGCCATTACGTGTGATAATAATAAAATTTGAGAATAATTTTTCTATACATAAAATATAAAAGCAAATAGATGTGTTTATGACAATATATTTTCTGTATGTGTTTTATGTAGCTCATATTTTTTATAGCAATGAAGGATATTTATGACAAATCAATCCACACATACAAACAAAACATAACTTACAAACAGTGCATGTCTACCTACTATAGCAACTTAAGATTTAAAATGGAAAAAAATCTGCAAACTTTACAGTAAAAAAAAAAAAAAGGCAGTTGTGTTTGCCAGAATAAAGCTCATCAATGAGAACATTGATTCCCATTTTTTTGGGAACAGAAATGCTCTAAAACGGCAGCTTTGCCAGACTGACTTTGCTCGCAAAATTTAACATAGCATCACAGGAAGTATGGGCGGGTCCAGGCTAGAAATTTCTAATAATAGACCGTAATAACTGATATAATGTTATTATACCAATCTCTTACAGCAGTGAAATGTATTTTGTACCATTGAAAAACATGATAACTACCAAATGCAGGTGGTGATGCGAAAGTCACATGATGAACCAAAGCTTTCATCATTAATGTTTTGTTTGAATATCAGATATTCGATATAAAGATTGATTACCTACAGGAACTTTTTAAAGAAAAAACACGCCGCACACATCGTGCTTGTCGTCACCTGCTAGAATGCATTTTGTAAGAGGGCAGCTGATTTCTTGCAGCCCCGCATGAAGTCGAACGCACCTAATTTCACAAAGAGGAACTTCTTCCAAAAAGAGGAGCCATGTCCTTTGTGTGGAAATACTTCGGCTTTAAAAAAAAATCTGACGTTGATCAAACAACCATGTAAATGTTGTTTGAATGTTTGACAAATGTTGACATCTAGTTTTTTTCCCATCTAGTCACACATGGGAAAAAAAAAATACTGTGACACCGGTATAATTTTGAAAAATACCGGTCATACCGCCCAGCTCTATCATTTACTCACCCTCAAGTAGTTCCAAACCTGTGTGAATTTCTTTTTTCTGCCAAACACAAAAGATAGAATTAATTCCATTATTGTTGTCATGGTACCAAAATTTCAGTATTCGGTACCAATACCAGTGAAAATCCATTTCTCGGTACAAATTTTGGTACCAAAGAAAGACACAAAAACATTTTTATTTTTATATTGAAATACACTGATGACTACCAAATAGGGCTGGGCGATATGGCAAAAAAAAAAAATCTAGGTTTCTTCACAAAGTTTGGCCGATTCACGATTTCGATTCC
>JAUCNO010000385.1:2700071-2713470 GCA_032353835.1 Enteromius viviparus | reverse complement strand
ATATCGTATCGTATCGATATCGAGATATCTGGCATGAAAATCGAGATATGAAATTTAGTCCATATCGTTCAGCCCTAGCTGGCATATGAAATAATAGTCACAAATCACATTTTCTTATTTTACTCATTTCAAAAACAAGGTTAAAAGGTTTATATCATATCATATATTTGATACGTTAGGCTTTTATGGCTTATCAATATGATATAGTAAAGAGCATATGGAGGAGGAAAAGCACTCCAAGTTTAACTCAAAAATATAAAGTTTGGGTAGTTGTTCATATTTACTTGAACAAAAAGTAAGATGAATTTCTAATTTAAAATGTAACAATATGGCAGAATACTTATATAAAATGCATTTTAAACATAACTTTTATAACAATTTGTGAAGATTTCACAAGCCTTGGTAACACTTTAATATAGAGACCTATTCTTCCTATTAACTAATTGCTTATTAGCGTGTCTATTATTAACACATTGGCATCAAATATGATACAGTAGGCTTTATAGGGTTTAGGTTATTATTATACATTATATTAGTACAATATTTTCCACATACATTTGGATTAGTTGAGATGGTCACTTACAGTCTGGAAGATATCCTGTCCCGCTGGGAACCCGTTTCACCAGCAAACTGTGACAGACACAAAACGAGCCACTTAATACGTGCAAGCTTTCTTCAGAAAATATTCAGGTCTGTACTGGTCTATCAGTCCGTGCTCTCACCCAGCTACTTTGATCATCTTGGGCCTGAAGGCTTGTACGTGATCCAGAAGAGTCTTCATGGTCTTTCCAGTGTCCACGATGCCCTGAAGGAGGAAAGACACAGGGATGACTGAGAGGTTGTTAAAAAGTAGCATCTTGGTATTGCATGAAATCATCATGTCGCAAAGGCACAAAATAAAATGTACTGTAATGTGTCTTATAGATTATGATGATCTCATGGAGTACAGTATTTTATACGTCTCAAACAAGTGTAATTAATTGATATAATAGCAAACATTTTATATTGTCATTACATGTAGTGCCTTTTTAAAATTCTTATTATATTATTGTTGAAAACAATCCTTAAATCCTTAGGTGAAAGTAAAAAAAAAAATCACTTGTAACATGTCTTTACTGTCACTTTGGGTCAATTTAACGCATGCCAAATGTATTTTTTTAAAGAAATGTTTTTGTGCATTTTTCTAGCTGTGTCAGACTGTGAACAAAGAAAATCAAATGTATTGAAAACAAACGCACACAAGAAAATGTAGGGCACATATGGCATTATTTAAAGCAGCATGTTAGCAAAAAATGGCAATTAAGATTAAAAACAATCGTCTGGCTTCTTAGTCATATGGAATGAATGCTGCTTTTTTTGCTTGAATAAACAGAGGCACAACACGACTCGACTGACCGACCACATTCAAGCATATAGAGAGAGCGTAAATCTGCTCTACAGCATCTGAAAGCCCTTTGTTTATTTGAAAGGATATTAAAGTGACTGAGCAAGTGATTTCATCCAGACAGACAGACAGCAGACGTACCTCCACAATCAGGACGTTCTTCAGGACATGAGAAGAGACAAACAGAAGATGAGAGTCAGAATGCTCCAGATATATCAACAATATACTTACCATAAAAATAACTCGCATACATAAACAACAACAACGCAGAATAAGCACAGCGCTCAGACTAGGTCAGTAAAATACAAAAATCATCAGGATGCACTGCACTAATGAGAATTTCTGGGAACATTTTTTATCTCATTTATTTTGGGGTAAAATGGGTCCTGTTTTTATTAGATCTTGCATGTGGGTAATTTTTTAAGAATATTTTTTATTTTTTAATAATAATAATAATTAATTTTTTATGGAAAGTTGTAAAAAATAAATAAAATAAAAAATTAATTAATTAAAAATATATATATTATACCAATAAATAAATAAATAAATATAAATGTATATATAAAAATACTAGAATCTTTATTATTGAGCACATACCATCATACAAGCTGGACTATTTCCTAGTTAAAACAATATTTAAAGAAAAGATGCTTTAAAGAACTGTGTGTGTATCACTGACTCACACACTGTATCACAATCCTGAGCTCTGCTGGGAAATCCAATTACCTGAGTGACTGAGCAGATCAATCCTCTTACTGAAGAATTAGACATCATAAACCTCTGACAAACTCTTACCTCTCACTCACGAAGAGGTAGTTGGATCTAAATCCAGTATAATTATAGTTATTAATAAAATTAAATAATTTAGAAAATATGGGAACCATTAAATAAAATTCATACAATTACATTGACAAAATAGTATCGTTATAAAAAGGGTTTAATGAAGGGAAATTTGTAAAATGACATGATAATGCATATGAAAGAATACAGAAGCATATTCATTAGTCAACACAACCACTAATTAGAATTTTCTCATTTTCACAAATTATAGTGTCTAATACTAAATATCAAATGGACAGAAATGATATGTGAACAGAATGCTATCATGCATGTGTGTGTGTGTGTGTGTTTTGCTTGTGAACCTTTGACCATGAGATGAGTCAGCTTCAAGCATTTATCTTTCAAAAACTCCCCACAATGCTTCTAACTAACACATTTCAACAAACTTAATTTAAATCATCTTCCAAAGATGAATCTCGAAAGACATGTCCAGGTCAGATTTGACATTAAAAAACATTTTACTCATATTAAAATTTTTCTCAATTTTTGGATGGTGACATTATTAGTCCAGGTTTCTTTACCTTCCCGCTCAGCACAGACAGGTTCTCCGCTCCTTCTATGTGAAGAACTTGAGTTGACTGGTCATTCTGGTGTGACATCAAGATTCAAAATATTACTAGCATTATATTTACTGTTTTTCACTTTTTAAATGTAAATACAAAGAAAAAAACACTAGAACAAATGTTTACTACAAAAAAAGTCAAGAAATCAGATCAAGTTAGTGTCATCTGTTATTAAATTAAGACAAAGTCATTCAGTAAATGACAAACAGTCTTTAGTTGTAAAATGTCCAGAAAAAAAGCCCTCAAAGCTAATACAAAAATCAATTCACGATCTCAAACGCTGCTGATATGAAGTCATGACGCCCTCTGTTGACCATATACACACGATACAGTTATTACTGAAACTGAGCAAAGTATTTCATTGTCATCTAGTGGATATGTAGACGCAATTGTACTCACAGTCAACAGAATGTATTAAAGGGACAATCAAGTGAAACCGTAGAATTTAGCTGTTTTTCTTAGCTATCTTTTGTAAGCTGTATATACAAAATGTATATATTTACTTGATCCGTTTATTTTACTCCAGGCCTTTACAGACATTTTAGTGACTTATACTGATGAAATCCACTGTATCATGTTTTCTACTAAAAACAGAGCAGCACAGCTGGTTCTGAACACGGATGATAATCAGAAATGTCTCTTGTTTGACGTCACACAGCAGTTTACACGCACGAAAGCTGTAATTTATTACAATCATGAGGGGAAGCTGAGAGAATCGCAAACAAAGTGACATTTGTAGAAGTAAATATTTGTGACTGTGCGCACATGTGTGAAAGAAACTTGTGATTGATCACATGATGCAGATTAAGCATGCAAAACACTTAGGAAAATCAATTTCAAATGGAAGATGATGAAAAAAAAAAAGGCAGAGACTGAATGTGCTCACCAGGTAGCTCTTGAGCCGGATGAAGTCCACTCTCATGGGAAGAGTCTTGTTGTAGTTTCGGCACAGGACTTTGACGCAGTCCACCAGGTCAGCACAGAACTGATAACCTCCCTTCAGCACACACAGCACCACAATGTCATGATCGCCAAGATCATCCATGATATTTCTGGCCAGCCTCTCTGACCTGAAAAATCCCATGACAACCCGACAAAATCATTATTCATATTCAAGAAAAAAACACCCATTTTAAAAAGATATGGGTACCTCTAAATTCAAAGTTTGTACTATGAAACAAAGTGTATTATTTTCTACAATCCTCCTTTTTCTTTCTATATTAATTTACTGTTTAACTCTTTAATATATATTTTTATTATACTTTATATGTATTTGTTTCTTGTTCCTATTGTATATTTGTAAAAGTATTTATGTAATTGCTATTGTTACATTTTAATGATTTATTTAATTCTTATTGTGGTATAACCACAAAAGGAAAAAACAGTGAATGAAAGAAATTAAATAAAACTGTATATATATATATATATATATATATATATTATATATGTATGTGTAGCTATACATTTATGTATATGCGTGTATGTATGTGTATATACACATAAAGTGGCATCTTTCTCTTGGCTCATAATAATCATGATCTTTTAATATGGGTATCAAATTCAGATTTTCCAAAAGCTGGTTTTTCATTTTACTTGCAATCAAGACTAAAAATGACAAGCTAACAAGCGTGTTAGGTAAACTCTTATTCACAGTCAGGGATAATTGCAGAGTAATTGCAAAATGAATCCACATGCAAATTAATTGTCTTTAACTTCTTGAAAGGAAAGGCAATTTGTTGCATTGCTAACATATCGATTCCATCAAGAAACGTTCTTTTAGTATAAATTAGTCACTTCGCTGTAAAACAGAAGTTATAAAGAAATGGTCAGTTCTAATTTTTGCTACTAAAAACATCTTTACAAACTCAAATGCAGTGTTGATTTTTTTTAAGATTATATAAACAAACAGCACAAAATAAAGCTGGTTTATTTTAATAAGTACATATGCATATGCAAGGGGGTCCAAAAGTCTGAGACCTACAATCTAATTTAATAAGCATAATGATCTAGAAAGTCTGCACTGTGGACGTCACCATTAAGTGGTTGGATGCCTTTTTGATTTAATTTCCAGTACCTGTCCATGATAACTCCGTGTGGGATGTAGACGCACTCCAGATCTTCTGAGTAATGCTCGGGAAAGGAGAACAGGTCGAGCGGGTGACCGGGCCAGTCATCTGGGATCTGTAAGGCACAGTTGAGTTGAGATAAGACGCATGCATTTTTTTTTCACGTGTTGGAAAGTTGCAAATGCGCGTTGGCTACTTTTACAGCGCGCTCACAAAGTTAACAAGTCCGCGAGCTTTGATTGCACGCGCAAGTTGAATTGTTAACTTCATCTGCGATGCTTTTAATTCGCGTACGAGCGCACAAACCACAATTCCTTTATCCACGTCTGTTTGTTTGCGTTCACTTCCTGCCATGTTGGATTCGTTCAAAGCTTTGACCCAAAATGCACGAATCAATCGAACTCTTCTCGCGTGCTCGTCGCTGGGGCTGCTGATGACGACACTCGGCGTGACGTCACCGGCCGCGCACATGATGGGTGTCACCGCTGGCGGAGCTTGGCGCATCGCTATGTGGCCTCAAGGTTTGGGTTTAGTGCAATCTCCAGTCGGCTTTTGTTCAATCACTACAAGTGTAAAGTTAATTTTTACCAATATATAATCATGAGTGGAAAACACCCTGTTTGTTTCCTTAGAAATACACATCAGATGAGGTGTATAGGATATTATCATATCAGTTATATTAGAATGTAATATGATATATATTATAATCAATGAACTGAATTGCATGGGTGTCCACATAGGCCTACTTTTGGCCATACAGTTTTGAAAAATTTAATTAGCCTATATGTCAATAATTATATTTAGAACTATTTTTCATCCAAATCATGATTTTCACTCTGCTAGTAGAGTTCAATAACACAGCAATAACAAGTAGTCAAACATTTTGGAGTAGAAAGAAGGAAAATAGTATTTTCTTATAAAACGCAATTCAGTGTTGTTGTTTATCACGTTTTATTTTCAATGTTTATTTACAGTAGCCTACAAATTTATCCTACAGGCCTTTTTCAGTTTTATGATCACATCAAAAAATTACGATCACATGAAATGTAATGTTGTAATGTAGTTTGTTGTGTTTCTGTTTTGGTTTGCAGTATTTCTGTAGACTTGACTTCAGACCATGCTGAAAACCACAAAATCCTCCACTTCGAATTTTCAGTTGGTATGTTTTTGTTATTCATTATTTTCATATCATGGCAAATGTTTAGTGGGCACATTACTCCTTTTTCTCACAAAGGGATTAGATGACAAACTTCAGAATTGCCTTGACATTATATTTTAAGAAGTTTCTTTCTTGCGGTCATCCACCAAATCTGTACTGGTTGGCTTTAACCACTTTAAATGGGCTCTTCTGGGCTTATCAGTCTCAACGACCTTTCTTCTGAGGGGCTGCTAGTTGGTATATGGTATATCAGGTACCACACTTGTCATTTGCTAAGCTATATTCCCATAATTTTTTGGTGTTGGTGAAATGCGAGTCACAAATAATTATGTTTTAATGTGCTGTATAAAAAATGCTGTAAATAGGAGTTGACTAGTTTCACATTATAAATATATATATATTCTGAGCCAATTTTTTCAGTGCCTACAAGCCATTTTTCCCCATGGGGATGATTTACGGTTGCTGCCAATATACTAGACAGGTTTTGCAGTCCTTGTGAGTATATTTTGGTATCTTTCGATATCCCACAATATAGACATAAATTCTGGAACAGATTTGGAGAAATGTAGCATTGCATCACTTGGTTATGCCGTTAGAATTAGAGTAAAAACAGCTGAAAAAATCTTCACAATAATCCACACCGCTTCAGTCCATCAAATAACAACTTTGAGGTGAAAATTTTGTATTGTGCATTATTTTTCTTAATTTGTTTTTTTATTTTATTTTTACTTTAAACCGTGTGTCTTTATTCTATAATAATGTTTTCTCCAGTAAAAAATGGGAATAAAATCCATTCTGTTTTGTCCTCTTACATTAAAATTTCTTATTTGTTTAGTACTCTTTTAGTCTGTTTTTGTAAGCAGGGATTGATCTGTGCATATTTCTGATTCAGACAGCTTTTACAGTGGAAAAGTGACAATAGACACGGTCTTCTGCAGAACTGAATATTTAAAACATTAATATTGCTATTCTTCTGTTTATTATTGTGAAGCTGCTTTGAAACAAGTGCTACGAAGCATACAACATAAAATGCATTGTGCAGATAACAAAGGCCAATCTTGTACTTTCTACTCATAACATTATAATTTTAATAATACACGTGTTCTAATTATTGGTCTGTAATTCACATTTTTACACTATCCTACAGTAAGATTGTCCATGATCATATTTATCTTAAATTGTAAGGAAACTAACAGTTAGTTTTTGCTATACATTTTGTGTGAGCTTAATAGAGGCGAGGCTCAGCACACAAAACAATGCATTTTTAATATCAATGAGATTACGGAGGATGAGAATGGACAAGAAATGCTTAATATGCCCACGAGAACATCCCGTACCTCCATCCCTTACCCCACCCAAGTGCCAAAGACTGACAGGAGCGATGGCCATTCACAAGTCTCCAGTGCAGTAACGAGAGAAAGATGCTTTTGGAAACAATCAGCCCCCCGCCAGCTCCGAGCGAGCACTCGTTACTGATGGGAGTAGTAAACGCTACAGTAACCCACGGCAGAAACGATGCTGTAGATATTTGCCACAGTCCTCCAACATCTCCGAGACTCGACGGGTCGGATCCCACAGATGTGGGTGGCGTGGTCGGGGTGAGGATGTGTCCGATTTAAACAATTTGAGTTGAGTAACTTTTGAGAATGCACGTCTGTTTACGTTGAGCCGAGGAATGAAGTGAATGTCAATGGAGAATGTTCACGGTCCTCGTTGGCGTCGAGGCATGGATGCGTTCCTGCTCTACCTTCTTCTGCAGATGGGAATCGCGAAAGGATCAAACTATGGCTACGTGGAATGGTCTGAAAACGACAAAGACCCCGAAATCAAGGCTAAATATCCGCTTTACAGCACCGGGGAGACGACGCGCCAGCAGCCGACCATCTCAAGCACTGAGCGGACGGCGGTGGCACATAAGCTCGAGGAGGATCTGCCGCGGGTGGTCACCGCTTTCCTGCACACGGGGGACTCCTCCACCCTGGAGCATGTCAACTGCTCTCGGCGGTACGAGCTGAGCAGCCTCCGCGGTGGAGCTCACGCCGCCTCGCACTCCTCCCTCCACGGCGTCCTCGACACCATGGCGCACGCCACCAACTTCCTAAACATGCTCCTACAGTCCAACAGCTCCCGGGAGCAGCATCTAAGGAAGGACGTCCAGTGGTCCCACGCGCTGGTGACGAGTATGCTGGAAGGGAATCCTAAAATCCACCGGGCGGTGGTCACATTTCACACGGAGTCTCCTGAGGCGCCCGGTCCGCAGGTGTTCCTACAGGCGACCAGAGTGGAGGAGGAGCGCGTAGTGCTCCAAGATCTGTCCAACACCGCGCGCCATCGCCTTAAAAACAGGACCTCAGAGTCCGACTGGTACAACGAGTTTCGGGACCGAAAGAGACCCCAGAGGCTGGGCAAAGGTCGAGGGTTTCCAGCAGCGCAGGGCGGATATTTTCTGGACAGAAGTCACGTTAAGTGGTCTGCGCCCTATCTAGAGTGTGAGCACGGCAGTTTTGTGCCGCACTGGCTGCTGACGCTCTCCGCAGGTTTCTATGGCCTGAAGAATCACACGGCGCCGGAGTTTAGGTAAGACACTATCAATGCAGAACTTTAGCAGAAGTCACAAACATCAACGCAGATTGAATTGAATTTTTACAGATTGCGCTTTGTAACTCAATCTCCAGATTCATGTTTATGTAAGATAGGTAGTTATTGCACGAGATCAGTTCACATACCTGATATAATTGTAGGGGGAACAAGTTGTTACACTTACAGTGGTGGAAAAAGTCAGTAGAACAGTAGTATTTAAAAATGCATTTAAGTCAGTTATTTCTATCTATTGCTGTAGTGTGTAAATATATCAGTGTAGGTGACCAAACATTCATTTTGCCATTAATTGTATATTAATCCAGTGAGATGTTTGTCTGAAAACAGCCAGTGCTCCACACAGAGATCTGATCTCATCATCATCCAGTCTGTCATGAAGGAATGACATGAAGAAACAGACCAAACTGAGACAGACTCAATCCAGAAGAATTGTGGCAACGTCTTCAAGAAACCTACCTGCAAAACCTTCTAAAAACCAGGGCTAAAGCTGCATTTAACACAAAAGATAGTCACACCAAATGTTGATTTAATTTATTTAATAGATGTTAAATAAGAATGTCTGTTTATGACAGTATTTTTGACATTTTTATGTTTCTAAAACTTTAACAGTGCTGCAGGTTTGCAGGGATGGGTTTTGAAGCATCACAGTTTTGAAGACCATTTTTTAGCTGGTGAAAATACTGCTGTTCTACTTTTGCCCACCTCTGTATCTTAGTGAGTGTTTCATCACTATTTGTAAAAGCCAATTTCTATTGCTAAATATCTTAAAGGTTTGGCTACCAAAACCTTGTCCTTAAACGTTTCCTCAAGAATGAAAGATTACTTCAGTGAACATATGTTGAGGTGTTATGTCTTTTAAATGCTGCAACACAAAACATCATTACATTCATAAGATCTTTAAAATCACTTCATTAGTTGAGTCCTGTCTTAATAGTAGTGTGGTTCACTTGTTCAAACTGTAAATAGCAAACATGATTATATTATGATAGTTGAATATTAGGTTTGAGGCGAGAATTGTCCAAACGTACTGTATGTTGTGAAATTATATGGAGTTGGTGTACAGTTACTGAGTTATGGCCATATACAATATGTAGGTTATTTAAAAACTATAGCCACATTTAAATGTCTGTATGGATAACATCAAGGTTTGCACAAGCACACTTTATAAGTAAAACATTTAACAAGTATATTCTTAAATGAGCGAACAAATTATATATTGTTCAAAATGCATATTCAGACACTTTCTGTGTGTGAAAGGTTAGTGGGTCATGTTGAACGATTGAGACCTGTTAATTAAAAGTCATTGCAAAGATGTCTTGGCAGCATTTGCACACAGATGCCACTTGCTTGATATTTTGTCATCGATTGCATTGAAACTCAGACATATTTAATGTAGAGAAAGTCTCTTGAACACATGTAAACGCTTAGTGATTGCACAGACAGATCGCTGGTTTTCTTTCAGCATAGTAATGTGAATATTAATGTGCTAAATTGCTAGGTATCACCCAGAGACAGCATCAGGTCACAAACCCTATTTCAAAATCAATCAAATCATGAATAAATTACTGAGGCTGGTTGCATGAACACATTTTGTGTTTGGGCCAGCTGCACTTGAACTCTGCACATGATATGATGTACATGTGAGTTAAATGTTTTATAATGCAACAGTGATTGGAGTTTGTCGATATTGTAGCTCTAATGGTTTTCTGCCAGATGTCATCAAAGCCATGAAATGAAAATTATCCATTTGAATGGTGGTGTGGTAAACTATATGACAATATATGACATATCAACTCATGAGTATCTCATAGCAATCTTTACTGAAAAGTTCATTAAATAATTACTTTCTGTCACATTCTGTCGTTGGACAGACATACAGTAATGAGGGACCATGCCTGTGAAGTTCAAAAAAACACCGTAGTCTGAATTAATGTTGCTCTATAGACCATAATCAGGTTAGACACCAGTTTATTTTTTGGTGAATAAACACAAGGATCAGGACTAGATGCTCAGTCCATTAAATGTGTTGTAAGGTCCTGTCATGTTTACACAATCTATATCTTTCATTCCATATATATTGCATTAATTTAGTTTGTCAAGAGAATGAAAGCATGTTTTTGCAGAATATGCACGAGTGTTTGTGCTCTTCACTTCTAAATAGGATAGTAAAATGCCAAAAAAGATTTATTTTAAAGAGTGTTAAATTTCAGTATGTGATTTCTCCAACAATGCATTGCACTATTTGTTAAGCACACGCTGCGTTGTTGTATGGGAAACACATTCTAGTCTGGAACAACATGAAAGAAAGTAAACGATGACAAAATTTTCAGGTCATTGTGCAGCTCCTCTTTAGTTTCATTGCCTTTGTTTCATTTTTAAGAAGCGCATTACATCACTTACAAAGACAATGAAGCAAATTAATCTCCCTCAAAGTGTTTTACATAAGGTCTGTACAGCCTGCTTAGACTTATACGGATAGTGCTGTTTTATTTAATGGTCTGTTGCATAAATTGGTGTGCTTCAGCAGTGGATATTTTAGTCTCGCGACAGACATGTGGGGTTCACTGCTGTCAATCAAACTGGAAACAAACCAACTCCTTCTCAAAGCTATATTTTTGTCTCCTTTGGAAAAAGCATGCTGCTGACCCTGGCGGAATGAAACATTCAGCTGAAAATGTATGCAGCTTTTTGCCAAAACCTGTTAAAACTCTTATATGTGAGCTATTATTTGGATAGTTCACCCAAAAATGAAGATCATCAATTACTATTAACCTACTACATTAATGCAAGAATTCAGGCTCTTTGTTTGGGTTTTAGAAGTCTCAATGACTTACAAGTTGGCCATATATGGGTTCTCAAAGTTTTTCAAGCCTCGGAGTAGGCTATGTTAACAAAGCTTTACCTAATTTGGTGTTCCTGGTCAAAAAATGACAGACTTTTAAAAAATTGCTTGTGCATTTAATCAAATATTGGATTCAATCTTTTTTCTTTGAATTATCACTGGTTTGGTATTTCTGACTTTATAAATGGGAAAAAGAAAATCCTCTCTGGGTCAAAACGACTGAAACCCAACATGAGGGTTAAAACAACAACAGGGCTACGTTTCTTCCTACTCTTCGGGTCATTGACCACTGAGTAATTGGGAATGAACGCTTTGAAAGCTTTTAACACTAGCTGAATATAGCTGATACTTCTGCAGCAAATTGGAAGCTGAGAATACTGTAGCGAAGAAGGGTCTTTTATGTCTTATTTTATGATGGGAGGAGATTTGTGTGGCTGTAAAACACATTTGGCTGGCAATGCATTGTAAAATGTCACGCATAGCTGTAGTTGTCAGTACAGTGCATAATAGTTTTGTAAATTGCAAGCGTAATGCACATATTTGGAGCTTAGTTACTTGCAGTGGGTGTCACGTCAGATATTGGTTTGTCATGGTGTTTTAGTGTGAAAAGCAATGATTGCTGTTTTCAGTATGTTTCACATAAGTTATTTTTATCCTTATGTAAGTTATTTTTATGTTTGATCATCAAGACATTGCAATAGAGTTTAGAGAACAGGATTGTAAACATTGTTAACATCCCTCGACTTGAAAGAGCAGTGCGTTGAGGAGATAATTCTCATATTTCTCTCTGTCTCATTTCTCAGCGACACTCTCTCTTTCTCTCTCTCGCACTCAAGCTCCATTTTCTTTGCCTAAAGATAAGAGAGAGCGCTGGCAGCTCCAGCTATCTGCAGGTGTTTGTTTCACATCTCAGCAGACAGATGGCTTCTGCCTTTGGGCCTTCGCTGGAGTCGAAAATGAAACGGGAAGAAATGAGCAGAGAGGAGTGATTTGGGGGCTCATGCAAATAACAATCAGTGTCATTCCCCTGTGGCGCCAGACTCCGCCGCCAAATAGAGAGGAAATCAAAAAGGAGAACTCTCAGACTTTTAATAAAATAGATTTTTTTGGAGTCAAAGCAACAGGAACAAATGCATCCATTTATAGGAATGAAACCTTTAATTAAAGCCTGCAGTCTGAAACTGTTGTTGAAGTTTTAGAGGAGCAAGTTCTTAAATTGTTCACAATTACACCAGAAAATGAATAACAAGAAGAAGTTTGATTTTTAGTTTAATTTATTGAAGACTCTTATGCTCACTAAGCATGCATCTATTTGATCAAAAATGCAGTAGAAACAGAATACTGTGAAATATTGTTAGAATATCAAATAGCCGTTTCCTATATGAATACATATATGAAATAATGAAATGTAATTGTGATGCAAAGGATCGCTCCACAGCATTCGGTGTTTCATTGATCCAGCCTTCAGTGTCACATCACCCTTAAGAAATACTTGTAATATGCTGATATAAAACATTTCTGATTTGTTTAACAAAGCTGTTCTGCTTATTGTTTTTAAGATAACCATTATATATTTGGTGCATCCTTGCTGAACAGAAATACTTGCTAAGTAAAAAAAGGTAACAGTTTAGAATAAGTAACACTTGTTAACTGTTAACTTAAGGTAGTTGTTAAGCTGGGAAGGATTAAAATAAGTAAGGGATAATGTACAGGCAGCCGGTAGAATAGCAGGAATAAGCCCCGACAGTGTGGTCTTGTATCTCGCTGAAGGGGCTTATTTTGCGATAACTACCGGCTGCCTGTATATTATCCCGCTTATAACACGGCTACTTGCCACATAAGAAAAAAAAATGAACATGAATATGAATTTGAAACATTTTATTGGCGTATTTGTTTTAAATGAACATTTTCATCCTTCCGCGAAATGATATAGTACCACGTGACTAA
>JAUCNO010000385.1:2647409-2684315 GCA_032353835.1 Enteromius viviparus | reverse complement strand
TATATACAGCATTAAAATTATGAAAAGTGAATTTAAAACATTAAGGACAGGCGGAACATTGTAATTGACGGAAATCCGTCAATGACTCACTACATTTAACGGAAATCCGTCGTAGCGACGGAGAACTTTAATCCCTGCCTACAATACTGAGGACAGAGGTGACTGTGTACAAGGTTCATTATAGGTTGATGGTTGACTCAGCAAATATGATTGTGTTACAGGAACAGCTTAGCATCAATAGATAAAACAATAAGTATTAAAGTATATAATATAATATATTATAATTATTTGAGCAAATAGCACGTTGTTCTCTGTATCTACAACAATAAACAAGATAACACTTCAGGGAACACTTATTCATTATAAACTGACTTTTCCCTCAGTAATGTTAAACTCCTCATTACGATATGGATGTAGAATAAGGTAATGTACAAGGCATTATGTGTATAATCAGTCCTAATAAATGGCTAATGTTCTAGTAATATGCACGCTAATAAGCAAGTTAACAATTCCATGCAGTTTTTGCATCGGATAAAGTTTATTAAACAATAAACGCACAAACGTACTACTGAGCAGTGTGAATGTGCTTCATTTGGATTTGCACCACCGACTAAATATGAAAGATCCAGTGTTGCCAACTTTATTCAATCGAAAATAGCTAAAGTCACCTTGAAAAGTTGATAAATGTGCGCGTGCTGGGAAAACAAGAGCTCACGCGGCACTACCAGAGACTCGCCGAAGTTTGTCCAAGAAGTCCCTAGATTTGTTGCTAGTCGCTTTTTTGGAAAAAGGTCGCCAAGGGGTCTGAAAAGTCGCTAAATCTAATAACAAAATCGCTAAATGTGGTGCCAACTTTTTTCAATCAAAAGTAGCTAAAGCCAGCTTGAAAAATCGCTAGATGTCGCTTAGATTACGTCATATGTCAATTTGCATATTCATTACGTCAGTGCGTCAAATTATCTTGTGTCTCTGTGGTCACAATGTAATTTATTGCATCCAAATTTCAATATAACTGTTTTCACTGATAGATTTAATGGTTTCTGTTGTCAGAAAAACGTAATGAATATGAAATAGTGATTGAAATGCACCCCATTATTAGGCCTATTAAACTACCTCTATTTTACAAGATGTTAATCTTGTTTAAAATCCTGATTTATAATCGAGCAGCTGTCTAATGAAATCAAATACAAATAAGATATAAGTTGGCAACACTGCGAAAGATGCGATCATATTATTATTAGGAAATTTTGGTTTCCTTGATTATTACAAACATCCTGTCGCCAACGGTCGCTGACGGCTGCTGATGCTCTTGTCGCCGGATATCGCCAGCTCTCCATTGAAATGAATGGGATCGTGTCGCTTTGTGTGAACGAGGCTTAAGAGTTCACCAGACAGCCATTTCTTTTTTCTGCTCAAAAACAATATACACACAGTTAATAAAAGATAATTATAAATAAAAGGACCCTTACCAGATTTAGCAAGGGGTTTAAACTTCAGGGTTACATTCGTCGTATTAACAGAAAGAGGCTTGCAATTGCAAAAATATATTAAAAGTTCTCTTTGTATGTAAGTTTTGGTACAGTGCTTTTTTAATTCTGCTCAGCCAATCAAATTCAAGGAATGCAATTGATTTAGAATTCTATTTTGTCATTTGATTTAATCCACAATAAGCACGAGTCATTATTTAAGGATGAGAGGTGTTTAGCTGAGTTTTCTACATTTGTGACATCAAGTTTCTCATAAACACTATGAGGTTGTTGATAACACTTTATTACATTCATTTATCTCAACAGCAATAAGAACATTTTTCTGAAATCGAATGTTTACTAAACCAAAGCCGGCCAGTAGATCATGAGGTAGATGATTTCAAATGGTTCGGTGCTACATATGTTCGGAATATTCACAGCTGACAGAAAAGATGCAAAGATTGTGAGAAGCAATTTGCATAATTTATGTGCACATCAAATTATCTACAAATGAGACACATTCGAAAGGTTGTCCAGTGGGTGCTTGGCTTTCTTCATCATTACAATCAGGATCATTGCGGGAACTGATGCATTTTATTCTAAACACTCCAGTTGATTCATAATAACGTAAACCATATATTTGTTAGGCTTAACATTAGTTCATTTCTAATACATCATCTGTACATAGTTTCAAGTGTGCAAAGCTTTTGGTGACAAACTCAAGGACTTGACCTAGCAAAGCATTCCTGATATTTCAATGATTATCAGTCCAAGAAGCTTCTTCAATAAATAAAACAACCCCTCAAAAAAGGGATCCATTTGTCTAATTTTAAATAAATCACCCGAAACAGAAACTAATGGGTCCTAGGTAGATTCTTTGTGCCATGGAAAAATAAAAGGACACGTCTGATCCGTGACACATACGGCTCAAAGTGACTCTTCAGTAAAACTAGCCAGAATCCAAAGTGACAAAAAGTCAGTCATATATATATTAATATCGGCATTTCTTAAAATGTAAACAAAGCTTTTTCTTTTAACATCCAAAAAGTCCTAAACACCAATCCGTAACATTCATTTTCGCATATGAGCTAACTAGCTAGCTAGGTAGATATCATTATAAAATGGTCATTGTCTTTCCGTTTCACTGATATGAATGGTCTCTTCTGGAGTGGATATGGGATTATGTCATCATCATCAAAGTCACGTAAGGCATTTACAGTGTAAAGGGAATGTTTCACTGATGATTGAGTAATGTTAGCTTGGAACAACATGACCTTTTAACTCTGTGGTTAACACTTGAGATATGCACCAACTAGCATTTACAATCATGAAGGAGATTGGCACACATCGTCTGACTCAGGCCAGGATCGAGAAGATCACAAATGTTTTTTTTTTAGCCAATGCTGACATTAGTAATTGAACTTTGTAACTTTGTGGGTGAGGTGCAATGCCCAAACTCGAGTGACTGACAGCTCTGAGGAGCAAGGAATGTTTTTTTTTGGATTATGTCAGGTAATATCTTTGACAAGATAAAAGATTATAAAAGATTCTTTGTTTTTTCACCTTGATGGCATGGAATACCCGATGAAATGCTCCAAGAACTAAACATTTTTAAAGCATCAACTCATCATCATTGATGAGTTTCTAAGTCTTTGGTGGACAGCATTAATGATGAGCAGTACATAAAGCAGACAAGAAGAAAGAATAGCAGTAGTAAGTCCTTTTGTCTCCTGACACAAACCCTGAGATCATATGGAGAAGGTCACTTCCTTCAGTGTCCTTTCACGACAAAGTTTTTCCAAAATGTAAAAAAAAGGGAAACACAAAATCTGTATCCAGCACAGTATCTGTAATTTCTTCAAAGTATCTATCCTCAAACGCCGTCTGAGGTAGTGCTGAACAGTCGAATTCTCTTCCCAAGTGTCTTCTCTGTGTGCTGAAGAGATCAGATATGGCGGCCGGTGAGGAAGTAGAGGGGGCGGTCCTCGCTGCAGTTGGCCGTCTGAAACTCATCTCGCAGACGAAACTGCCACTCGTCCTCCAGCTCCAGACGCACAATAGTCTGACGCAAAGAGCTCCGGTCCTGACAGATCACGCACAGCGTGGCACCTGCGAGACCAGCCACAGAAACAATGCTGCTTATAGGACCACAATGTGCTTAAGATGTGCTATTACTGTTCTGACGACTCAAGAAATTTAATATTTAATATCTATGTGGAGTGAGATCATTAAGATTATGCCATTTGTAAGTTTACAGTTATGAAAGGTTTGTGCTGGATGCGATTCATCACTTGACACCACTAGTGGAGTGCATTTTGGCCTTTTCTTTTTAATATCAATATGGTTTTTTTTCACAAGACCTCACCTTTGAGGAAATTGAATTTCTTCAGGAGGCTTGAAACGACAAAGGAATCACACAAGTAGAGCAGCAGCCCACTGAACATCACCCCTTGATGATCCACATTCACCGAGTGTGGCCGGGAGCTCATGTAACACGTCTGAATCTGTCACACAACAGATTCAATGACTTATGCAGAATATAAACAATCAATACTGTGTCTCAAGTTACTTATTCACTGATAGTCAACTGAAAAATGCTGCATGAACATTTGGTAACGCTTCAGAATAGGGGTCCAAAATAATGCATTAGTTAAGCATTAATTAATGGTTAATTTGTTCACAATAAAGCATTAGTTAAGCAAAAACACACTAGTAATTAATGATTAAAATGTTAGGTTAATCATTAATTAGTAGTGTGTTTTTGGGAAATATAATTTTTAAAGAATGTTCGGTAACACTTTAGAATAGGGGTCCCAAGTAATGCATTAGTTAAGCATTAATTAATGGTTAATTTGTTACATAACATTAGCTATAGAGTTATTTATTTTTACCTGTGGGCCAAGGTTGAGGTAGCTGTCTATGGAGAGCACAGGGTTAGCGCTGTTGCAGAGGGCCAGAGGAAAGAGACGGTGACTACAGGACTGCAGAAACTTCTCCAGCAGGAACTGAGCCGGGGCAGACAGCAGCGTGTGTTCACTGTCCGGAGCGCACACGAACTGAGACGCACACACACGCACTGGGGTCTCCATCCTCTGCGGCACAAAAGAGATGCACGGAGAGGGTTAGTCTCACACAATTACACTTGTTCTTTACAAATACTTTTACAGTCCCAGAAATGTGATAGATAATATAATGCATGTGTGTAATGACATATGCATAATAAATATGCATTATACACACATATATTATGTAAACAGGAACTTTTATTTTGGATGCAATTAATCGCTGGACATTTTTTCTGTATCTACTGATCTACATTTTTTTACAGCACTTGCACAACTGTAGACATAAATAGTGAATGAAAATTATGTAAAGTTCAGCTGTTTAAGTCCGAGAATTGAGAGAATGGCATCTAAGTTGCCTAAAATGACTGGTACTGGCGCCCACTAGTGAATGTATAATATCACTGCAGTTACCATTAACTCGTATTAGCGTTTGAAGAGTCTGAAGGGACACTCACCATGAGTTTGGGCTTGATGAGGAAGTCTTTATGTCCTCCGATGGGGATGTGTTTCTTCATTATGCTGAAGTGATTGAAGCGACAGAGCAGGAGACCGCTGCTGTTGGCCCTCAGGTTAAAATCCACCTCTTCACATGTGAACCTACACAGGTTTAGAACATTAGACTCTTCTGGTGCATCATTCATAACAAAACTACGTGACCTTCTCTCTCAAAGTGCAAACGCTCACCGGTTGAGGTCATACTGGACGTTCTGGGTCAGGTCGACGTTCAGCATGATGAGGTCGTGAAGGTGACAGCGAGAGAAAGGGCTCGTGGGAGCTTTAGAAGACAAGCCGCTGCTCCATTTACGCAGGCCACACATGGCATACAGAGAGATCTTCGGAGTGGCCTCCATGTGCTGCAGGACGCTCTTCAGAGACACGTTCATGGCCTCACTGAGAGACAGATATTAGATGTTACACAGCGAAGACGTTCCAACAGATTCTTACAGGGATGCAGTCATCGTTACACACCTGTTTCCCTCGGGTCCAGGCTGATGGGCATTCCACAGGACGCAGGAGTCGTCCATCATAACGATGAAGGGCCAGACGTCCTGACGTTTGATGCCCTGCTCCTCTTGCCGGTTCCTCTCCAGCTCCAGGTTGTGGTAGGACAGTTCCTTGATCATGAATCGAGCCGCTCCTGCAAGTTGTTAAGTTTAGGTATTGGGTAGGATTAGAGATGTAGAATAAGGCATTAATATATGCTTAATTACTACTACTAAATGGCTAATATTCTAGTAAGATGCATGCTAATAAGCACTTGATAGGTGTAACTGTAAATAAAGTGTTACCCACTGTTTCTTTATTAATGTTAGTATGAAAATAAAGTTACTCATTGTTTATTTATGCTAGTTAACAGTGCATTAACTATTAACAACTGTTAACAAACACAACTTGCTATTTTAATAATGCATTAGTAAATGCTGAAATTATTATATGCTGTAGAGGTCAATTTAAAAAATGTTCTTATAATTTTCAGTTCATCTCTCTCAATTCTGAGGAAATACATGAAAATGGCAGGATATAAATTCAGAAGTGCAAGAAAAAAATATTTATTTATGTTTACTCAGTTGTGGAAACATTATGGATGCAATAAAAACAGAAAAGTCAACAATTACTGTCATGCTGGGGCTGATATCAAACAAATGTGAAATAGTATACTATTTTATCAAAATAAATTAAATAAAGAACATTTCATCATTTAAACTAATCACTACACTTTTAGTATTTTAGAAATAGCTAACAGTAAATTCTATTACAAATTCTTTTTGTAATAATCTTAAAAGCTACTGTAACAGCTGAAGAGCTTTCATCAACACCATTAGATTAGCGCTGAGTTCGATCTTCTTCATCACTACTCACCCACTCCAGAGTTGTTGAACATGGCGGGCAGCACCAGAAGGATGTGGTTGGGCCAGTATTTCCTGTAGAGAGGCATTTCATATTGCTTGACCACCAAGATGTGCAGGTGCTCAGCCCCCTCCATGGCGTGGTAGATGTTGAGCAGGCCGTGCTCCTGGCGGCCCGTGGTAGGTGTGAAGACGGGACTTTTCAGCATGCTGGACTCCTGAGTCAGCAAACACAGCAACACGCTCACTTTAAGACAGCTTGTGCAATAAGACCAGAAAACATGAGCAGTGACTCAGCAACCAACAAGACTTTTTGCATTGCTCAGGCATCCAGGTGCTCCTGCGGGTAGTTTTTTCAAAGATTGTTTGTAATGACCCTTCAGAAATCCTTCTAAAATGCTGATTTGCTAGTCCATTTTACACAGTAAGTATCTAAGCAACTACTTGCAACTAGCAGTCACCACAGACATGCTCTTTTTATATTTTACCAGGCGATACTGTACACATGCAACATGAGGGTGTTTTCATTTTTGGGTAAATAGGACTAAATGACTTGAAGTCAGTGTCTCTTACCTTGTCTGAGATCAGCGGGAGCCGCATGCTCTCTAAGTGACTGCCCTGCTGGCTGAACACAAAATGAGGCTCTTTGGCTTTAGGAATGATAAAGTGCAGCTGGACTTCCTCTCCCAGCATGGATGAGCAGAAGGTGAAGGCGTGGAAGGTGCAGTCGGACAGCTAGAATCACACACAGAACATCTTATAGCACCCATATACCTGTGTAGACATGCTGTGACATTACTATTACATGTCCTCACCTGAGCGGAAGGAGCAGGCTCGCTGTAATGGTGGCACTGCTCACAGTGGTGAAATGCATTGTGGGCCGCAAACAGGCTGAGTCTGACAGACACCGTGTTTCTCTTTGGCAGCTCTTCTTCGACCTCCAGTCTTTCTGTTTTAACCCCTGTGTTTCACGAGAGGATGCAAAACAGCACATAAGCATAACCGCTATTTTCATGTTGCTCTGATGAGAGGCACACCGTGATAAAAATAAGTCAAATTGGTTAACCTTTTTATCTTGATAGTCCTTTTTTGACTATAAGTAACTCTGTAACTACATCATCTACATGTCTACTAAGTTTCTGATAGTCATTATGTTGTAGACTCGTCAAAATAAAGTGTTTGACGATATTAAGCAGACGTCCACTAATGACTGCTGGTTGACATGTAGTTATAAAGTTACTTACTGTTAGTAGAACGTCTAAAGTGGACTATCGAAATAAATAGTTACTGTAAAATGTATTTATATAACACCTTTAACAGCCAAATCATAATATTTTTTTAAGATTCCAAGATTTAAAGAGCAGTTTACTACCATTCGGTGTCTTTGGCATCCTGTCTGCATACACTGGACTCGCATATCTGAACTTTGAGTCACAGGGGTAGAGGTCAAAGGGCAGTTTGCGGATGTCCTCCACGTCAGGCCACTGCGGCCCACTGGCAGGGGGAGCCTTTAACTTGTCTTGTACATCTAGAGGTTGTAAATGAAGGTCATTAAAAAGGTCAAGGGAAGGAGAATCAGGAGAAAGTAACGTGGAGAACTCTTCCTCACCCTCCTCCAGCTCTTCTTCGTCGTACACATCCACCTCCAGCAGGCGAATCAGCATACGGAACAGGATTCGCAGAAACTGCAGATACGCACCTGTTTTTCCAACCTTCAACAAGAAAGGAGAATGAGACATTGGATGCTTGGTGGGAAAGAGGCCGGCTAGCATGAAAGGTCATTGTAAATGGATGTTGCTTAGTAACAGACATTGTCTCTGATTGGTCAGGCACTATAAAGGTGTGTTCTTAATATTTTAATACTTAATTTTAAAAATGCTTTGTTTTGATTATTCAGATTTAGTTTGTGTGACGTTTTCATGTCTGTCTGTCCTGGTCTCCCCTGTTGAATTTTTGGTTTAGTCCTTATTTGGTTTTTCCTGTCATTATGTTCTCACCTGTGTTTCTCCAGCTGCCCTCACTTTTGTTCATTAGTTCTTGTGTATTTAAAGCCCTTTGTTTTTGAGTTCTAGTTATTCGGTTATTTTACCTGTTTTAACTTTTTATAATACTTCACTTTTTAAATATTTTGTGCATTTTAACTACATATTCTGTGCATTTCTAGTACATTTGTTTGTGATTAAAAAAATAAATATTTTTTGCATATTTTGTGTATTTTATCTGTATACTCTGTAAATTTTTAACATTTATAAAAAAAATACTTTTTAAAATATTTGTGTTTATTTTGAGCATTTTATAAGTATTCCATATATATATACATATATATATATACGTTCTTTAAATTGTGTAAACTATGCATTTTATACATATTCTGTACTTTTGTGTTTTATTTTGTACATTTTATATTTAGACTATGCATATTTAAGGATTTTTATATATTTAATCTAATATATATTTAGATTAAAGTAGAATTATTTTATTAAAGAAGTATTTTTTATATATTGTGTGTATTTTAAATGTGTTTTCAGATTGTTATTGTCTGTTTAATAAAATATTTACTTATTTATTTTAATATATTCGACCTGTATTTCTGATCACTGTATTATCTATACACACAGCACTAGTATTGATGCTCGCCTTAACAACAAAACATTTTCTTTTAACTACTGAGCTGCTCCTGACCTGTGGTGGTCCGCTCAGCAGCAGTCTTCTGGGATGGGGTGCAGGCGGCCCTTCGTAGTCGGCGTGGTGCTTCCTGGCTGTGGTCCACTGGCGGTAGTACAGGGACTGTTCTGCCCCTCCAAGAACATGAGGTACTGGTGGTCTGAGCGGGCTGCTCCAGGCCACATCCCCGTGAGGCAGCAGAGACGCCGAGCTGGGCTGACCCAGAGCCTCTGGAGCCAGCAGGGCGTATGCCGCCCGCGACAGCACCGCCGTCCGGGGGAAGACCTGCGCCCGGCTGCATTCACGCGGGGCCTGCGTAGACTGGCTCGGCCGCTGAGCTCCCGGAGATGAGGAAGAGGAGGAGGACGAGGAGGCAGAGGAAAACAAGGACGTGCCAGAAGAGGACGGACCCTGTGAGTCACACTCCTGTTTGAAGCGGACGGGAGACGAGCAAGAGTCGATCATATTTCTACTGCTGGATGGGTCGCAGTGCGAGGATGGTTTGTCCAAAACACTTGAAGAGCTGACGCCATTTTCTGTGGTGGAGCCTGAAAGAGAATGACGATGAATGATATTAGATCATGTGACCACTCCAGACCAGAATCAGGCCCAACTATATAGTTAAGGTCAGCCGGGCTTGTCTCTCACCAGAGGTCCTGGTGGCAGCGCTGGCATTGCTGGGTGGTCTCTCCAGCTCCATCTGAAGCTCGTCATGCTCTGTTGTTTCACCTAAGCTCCTCTCGTCTTCCGTCGGCCTTTCTTCTCTGCCTGCTGGTGTTTTGGTCTCGGGTATTACCCTGCGTGTCACGTAGGAGCAGGCCAAACCCACTTCCTGCTCCAGAGCTGTTCTTGTCAGGTAGCTGGAGTCGATCAGCCGCAGATCACAGTACTTCAGCGACCTTCAGAAGGCAAAAATACTGTTAATTTTCCAACAGATAATCTTTCAAACATGAACTATACTGAAGTAATGCTCCTGGACAGTTGATAATACAGTTGTAGAACTGTAGCTGAAACAACTGTAGTAACCACTAGGTGGTGCTCTTTTATTTTTAACCAAATAAAAGACTGGAAGTCACTGTGCAGCATTTTTATTTGTCAAGGTCATCATAATAATGTCAGATAATTAACATATGACTTATATTGAAAAATAGTGCAAACAATTAAAATTTTATGTTTAAATTTCAAATAAAGGTTTGTTATTGAATGCATGCATTATTAATATTATTAAATCTAAAAATGAATAATATTTTCACATTAACAGAAAATGATAAACATAAATTTTTGTAGGTAACAAATATTTATTTCAATTTATTTTACACCAATGTAATACTTAAAAAAAACAAATTTCTTCTAAAGTTTAGATATTTAGCAGTATTAAGTGGAATAACCTTTATATATATATATATATATATATATATAATACAACATAACGTGGAGTACCTGGGGAAGGTCTCTCCCAGAGGGTCTTTTCCTGTGAGGATGACGATGCAAGGAAGTCCTTCCAGATCTTCATATGTATGTGGGACCCATTCTTCATTCTTGCAGCCCCTCCAAGCCTGAAATGCACAGAGGGTTTATTCCAGCCTTGTTCTGGTGATTTTAAACAGGCCACATTCATGAGGGGATCTGTTCTTACCCGCAGACGGGCACAGAAGTGAACAGGGAGGCTGATCTCGGCAGCAGGGCTTCCCAGGAGCACGGCGAAGCGGTACTGTAAGCCCAGCTTGTCCCGGGCCTCCTCCAGCCGCTCCTGGGCCAGCCGCGCCAGCTGCAGCGAGGGCACCCGCACCAGCAGCATGTGTCCGCACCCGTGTCTGCTGCGGCCGGGGACGCTCAGCAGATCCTCCACCATGGCCAGGGTCTGAGGGGTCACATGGTCCCGCAGCGACGGGGCCGCCGTGAGGGCCATCAAGGCCTCAGTGTACTGCTGTATCAACAGATAGCTGCGGATCACCATGCTGTGCAAATGAGGATGCCTGAAATCAAACGCACAACGAGGGATATCAACGAAAAGAGACGGCACATGCATATGGTTTCAAATGCACAAAAGCTGCCAATTTAGACATGGATGTGAGACAAGGTTATTAGATCTGACTAAAATTTATCGTATAATTTGTTCTCATTTTATATTAGGTGGCCTTAACTACCATGTGCTTATTTCAAAGAAAGTACTTTTTGTGTTTATATTGTATTGCAAAACACTTCTGCTGCTATTAACATAAATGTACCATATAAAAACATGTACACAATTGTACTAAATTATTCATTTAAACATAAGTTCATAATATTTAAGGCCACCTAATATAACCTAAGTCGGACCTATACTTTTATCCAGTATGTGTTATATGGTAAAGGTTTACATTAGGGAATACTACTATTACTCACTATTAACTAATTGCTTATAAGCGTGCATATAACAAGCATATTGGCTGTTAAATAGTACATATTAATGACCATATTCTAGACCCCTAAACTCAATCCAATACCTAAACCTAGCTACAACAACAGCTACCTTACTTGATATACTTACTTGTATAAATAGCTATTTATTTTCATTCAATAAGGGAGAAATATGTGTTTCTTTAATCTAAACTGTTACTAGAAATATTTCTGAAATGAATGAAAACCTCAAATAAAAAAATAATAGAAACAGTACAAACAAAAAAAATACATAATAATAATAAAAATGAACTAAAATGACTAAAAACAAAACTATAATATATTAAAATAAAACCTTTTTTATGTATTTGAATGCATGACTATGCTTGCCTTTTCTTTTTTCTTAATCTGAATCTTGTTTACTTTCTGCCTGACTCAAGAAAAAACACACAAAAAATACAAATAAACAAAAAAAATAAACCAATTAAAAATAAAATAACATTCAAACTACAGAAGAAAACTAAAACCAGAAATACCAGTAGTCTGAGATTAAATAACGCATTTACAGTATAAAAGCAGTTTTAAAATGAGCTTTTTGTTCTTGTATTCTTATTTTAGCTGAGTGAACATGAAAACGGGACTGACCTCTCCAGCAGGGTTTTTACCATCCGCTCAAAAGCGTCGTCACATCGCAGGATAGGACTCGCTACTCCCCACTGCAGGGAGCTGCTGTAGTCCTTCAGCCCAAAATAGACCAGGTCTTTAGGAGAAGCCTCATCCTGCTGTGACACGAAAACGTCAATCAATGTTATGCATGCCTGCTGAATCAAAGTATGCATTTCTTTAAAAAAACAGCAGTGTATGCATTATACTCTTAAAATGCTTGTCAATCATCTCATTGAGCTGAAGTCTCATCTGTCCTCCATAAATTCCTTTACAGTTCTTCTCGGGGTCAGTTAAACTCACCAGGTCCTCTGTGGTGGGCCAGTGCACTTCATTCTGGGTACTGATGCGTGACTGACGGCTCTGCAGGGTGAACGGGAAGCAGCTGACCTGCAGAACCAACAAGTTTATGGCTTCCAGAACTTCGGGACAGTTCACCACGCGGTCGGCCAATCCCTGCAACTCCCCGTGACAAACCGACCCTGACAGAGCACTGACAGAGAGAGAGAAGATGTCTTAACACTGGCCTTCCTGACGGACGCTTTAACAAACCGCTCGTCGTTGTCTTTCTCACCTGGTCAGGTCGACGTGGGAGTTGTCATGAATGAGGACGAAGAGCGTATAGGGGTTCTGCTTGACTTTTCTCATAAAGGCCTCCATTTTTGAGTGGACCTCTGCGTCCAGACGCACCACATACTTGTCAGACTTCTGCGGCGCTAATGAGGCGTCCTCTATACCCAGATCTATCAGGACGCCTAGCAAAGACACAAGGACAACAGCATAAAATATAGCAGCGATATAAAAAAATGAGGATCTAAGCAGGTTATTGACATCCCAAAAATCCCAAATACTTAACACCTGCAGTACTTGGTCACTAAAAGCTACTAGCAATAATACTTTCACAGTATGGAAAAACAGAGACCAAAAAACATGAGGGAGAGTAAACGAAGACAAAATTTCCACTGGTGAGCAAGTATTGTAACTTAAAACACAAGGCTTGAAGACAAGCTGAATATCAGCAGTATCGTCTCTTCTGCTGTCGTACCTGATTGTCGTATTCGCTGGACGGTTTGGTGAACCAGGACGTGTGACGGCGGCACCAGAACCAGGAAGTCTACTTTACAGAAGCGGCCCAGATCTAAGCTCTGGCTCCCTGAGTCAGCGATAGCACACACCTGTGACAAAAGACTGCGTGCAACGCTCAGCTGAGGAGGATGTATCTGAAAGCCTTCACTCAGCAGATCTGCAACACATCGAAAATCAATCAGCATTTTAAGTGCCAAATATAAAGTTTGATTATGTTTTAATCATGGCGTCTGGAGACAGCAAAGGCTCACCTGGCCCTGATTCTGGGAGCATGGCTGTGGCCTCTTGGGAGTGGATGTACTCGGTCAGATGCCCCTGAAATGGCTGAACCACGCGGCCTTTGCGTTTACGCTGGTAGCGAACCAGCTGTTTGTCCATGTTGTCGCCTGCAGTGCCACAATCAATTAATAAAGGAGACACACGCACATGCTACAGGTCAAAAATCTGAGACGTTTCTTTTTTTCAGTAACAGTTACAGACATTGTTACAAAAAAACTAAACAACAACCAAAAACCTTTCAACTAACAAATTGTCAAGACTTATTGCAATGTGTGAATCATTTCCATGCTTGACACCAAACCAAAACTGCTGCTTACAGCTATATTCTTACTTTAATTTCTAAATAAAGAATAATGATAAGCTGAAGAAAACTTGATGGAGTCGATGCACTGAATCTTACCTAATGAGGTGCTCTGGAAGTGCGAGGCGAGCACACTAACTTTCCCGGTGATGAGCTCATAGCTGATCTCCTTCAGAAACTCATTGGTAGTGAGCATGCCCTCCGCCAAAGCTCGGGACTGATATTTACCTGAGAAAAACAACAGCACAGATTCACATCTAAGACATCGACAGTGTCAGCAGAGCTCATTAGCATTAAATGAGAAATGTCTCGCTCTGAACAAAATTTCTTTAAGGCCCTAAAGTATCATGTAAACTTGTGAAAAATAGGCATCCGAGGATCCCTTTAAGTCTTTGAGAGTAGCAGAACGTACCCAAGACTAGCACGCAGAACTCATTCACTCCACTTTTGGAGGCGCAGATGATGAGCACGTAGTTGGGCAAGCACTGCTGCTGCGGCGGTGGTGTCTCACTGAGCGAGCGCAGCGATTCAGAGATGCCCTCGCCCAGAGAGCCGTGGCTGACCAGCACCTGAACGCTGCCTCCTGACACACTGGCCTCCATTCGAGCTAACCAGGGCAGCTGGGCTGGGGACACAGGAGGACCGGTCGGACCACACAGCATGGCCTTCAGCACGATCTGCTCAAACTCTTCCCGTAACGGGATCTGCTCCGTGCCTGCATTAAACACAGGAAAAGGAATAGTGACCTCACACTAAAGAAAGCACTCACTGCTCTTGCATAGTACCTGAGCTAGATGCATTTTAAAGAAGACCAATCACAAGCTGCACACTTTTCTACAATATAAATTCATGTTACCATGTTTGTCAGTGTTGTTTACCTAGCCGAGCGAGGTACTGCAGTGTGAGCAGTATCATGGTCTCTGTGGTGAGGAGCTGGCTTGCTGACATGCCCAGGCTGGTGAGGGTCTTCTCATTGAGCTCTCGGCCCTTATAGCAGCTCACCAGCAGGGGGCTCACCACCAGATCCCCAACATTGCCAAAGAAGTACGGCAAAGTGCCTTGACCTGGAGAGAAACATTCAAACAAACAAGTTCACACACATTTATTATGCATATTCAGTACTTTAAAAGCTATTTAGTTTAAAATGTGTTAATATATTATTAAAAACATAATTATATATATATATATATTTTTTTTTTATTAATTTTTTTTAATTGACAGAAATGTTGTTGAGCAGTTTATGACTTGTTCTGCTGACTTTTTTAAATGTCTAACTTAATATCACACTTTGCTGTTTAAATGTATAAATAGGTTAAATGATATAAACTTTTCTTTATAGGACGCCTACTTAATAAGGCAAAAAAATCATATTAGAAAAAAAATATGACAGGAAAAAAATATAAGAGCGGTTTATCTTTAATGTTTGAGGTTTTTTTTTAGACCATATTACACTAATTGTTCAACTACCAATTTTCTCTAAATATTTTATTGCAGTGTTATGATTAATTATAATTGTAATTGTAATTATATGTATTTGTGTATATTTATATTGATATAAATCATATCATATATAAATATATTTATATAAGCTTTTAAATCATAAGTCTGTTATGAAGACTGACCAATGAGAAGGACTGGTCGGACGCCGGAGGAGTTCAGAAGGTTGTCAGGGATGATGACGGTTTCTCCTGCTGTGATTGGTTGGGGTTGTATGACCCCTGACACTGATGGAGGCTGTTGATTGGACAGTGGCAATAAAGAACCTGGAATGAAGGAGCAACACATTACGTGCATGCACTCTTTGTACTGGAACACATAGACTGTGCTGTCAAGGAACCCTGATAATACATTGGACGGATCTCTTCAGTCCCACGCTGTGTTAACATGACACTCCAATCAAAGGCGAGGACAAGGTAACTAAGCTACAGGATCACAGTGCATGGATCTCAAAAGCATAAACCCTCCAATCTGCTACTAAACAGTTCAGAACCTACTTTAACGTGACCCTTCACCTCTGTTTCTATGAAAACAATGAATAAATCATCCTTGTGAATGGAAAATGTCACGTCCCTTGGTACTTGTTAAAAACAAAAGCAAGGTGATCAAATTCATGGCAGTTTTCCGCTCAGGGCCATGCATAAACAGCCTGGGTGAACTGAAAAACAACAGGCTGAGATGAAGAAGGCAGACTCACCAGAGCTGCACGTCAGCGGGCGGATGGCTGGCACAGGGACAGCCGTGGCTGGGACGGGGACCAGAGACGTGGGCTGCCAGCTGCGGTGACGCTTCTTAGGCGGACCGGATGACATTGCAGAGGAGGCTGCAAGAAAGAGCGCATGCATGCATGCTATCATCAAGATGCACAGTGTATTTCATGATGCTCTCTAAAAACATCTGATGCGTTATATGATATACATGATCAGGCAGTAGAGCAGCACGTTTCTGGATAATTGTAAATGACGATTTTTTTGTCTAAAAAAAAAAAAGATCATGATTCTCCCACAATTCTGAAATAAACAAATAGAAATAATCTTGTGTAGTTTATAAAAAGATTGTTTGTTTGCAGATTAGGGATTAATCATGCAGCTCTATCAGGCAGCTTTGCTGGTTTAATGCTTACCTGGACTGTCTCCTGGTTCTGTGGGCCTATAGCCATGAGTAGGTGTGGCCAGTGGGCTTGTATGAGGTGGGCTAAGTAGACTGGACCGTCCGTCCATACTCAGACCATTTGTTAGTCCATTTACTCGCAAGGCAGTGGGAACTGAACAACAAAAAATACGTTTGGACGTCAATAAAACAGTGTGGACAACCATTTACACACATGGGGTATCAACGCTGCATTTCTTTATTTATCCATTTTTAAAATATATATTTATAAACCACCTTTTCAGGCTAAAATCTTAGAAAGAATTTCCCAACTGCTGAGAAGGGTGTCATGTTTGACACATTAATGGCTAACGTCCACTCTTCTGGTGACAAACTATGCAAACACCTCAACCTACACACAAATTCAATATGAAGGAAAGCCTTGTTGCTCATTTCTGAAGGAGAATGGGTCCTCTGGAGCACAGTTTATTGATTTCCTTTAACTGATGGCATATTGATAATGAACTGCTGGGCCACTTTTACATCTAATATTCCTGACACACAGAAATAGAGCACATGCGTGATGTTAAACGTCAATCGAAGGGAATTTGAAGCATGGGCTGACATTAAAATCCTTAATACAGAATATTTGGTCTTATATTCATGATTTGGAGTAAGTTAATGTGTGTGTGTGAGTGTGAGTGTGTGTGTTTGCAAAAGGGGTTGTGTAAGCAGTCAATACAAATGACCTTCAGAGACCAGATTCATTTTACCCTTTTGTGGAAAAAACAAACAAAGCAGCAGCAAAGAACATTTGAAACAAAGCTGACCGTAACTGGCTGCTAACAATTTGTCATTTTGAGGATACAATAATTGTAATATTTTAGCCTAAAAATATAGCAATTAATTTTTTTGATAAAACTTTGTAATTCAAGTAGAAAATTATATTCAAAGACTTCTACTTATTATACGTACTAATAATAACTTTGACAGAACAAAGAATTATCAATGTATTCATTTATTTTAAAAATGGAATACTCATGTAAATACACTTTAATTTATTGTTAAGAAATGTAGCAAACAAAAATGTGAAACAATTATAAAAATGTACAAAATGAAATTAAAATAATTCTATGCATATTATATGTATTATTATAAGTATTATAAACAATGTATTAACGTTAATGGAAGAAATATTAGAAATTTATAAATTTAAAAATGCAAATACATCCAAACTGTCTGTTAAATAGACAATTGTTTTTATTTTTTTATTAAAATATTAAACCAATTATTTTTTACATTAATATAACAAAGGTAATAAACTTCTGAAAAGATATTTAAATATAATAAATATAATAGATGGTTGTCCAGTTAATGTTAAGCATGAATGTACAGAGTAGTTAGCTTAAATTTCTAATCCAAAACAGTTATAGTTTGTATAAAATATGAAATATAAAATATAGCGATGATTTCTTTAGCAAGCACTGCTAATTAAAAAAGCCCACTGAAATCATTTTAACAGCTGCCTGCTCTGAACACTTGAAAGCAAACGCAAGTTGTTCCAAATAATACATGGCTTTTTAACTTGGATATTATGAGCAATCAATGCTACTTGTATTTCAAAATGAGCATTTTTGCGTTACCGATCGGTAAAGTCTTGGTCCCATGGGTCGGTGTGTTCAGCGGTTTGAGGAAGCCCAGCTCTGGGGGTCCAAAAATCCCTGAGGATGAGCCAGATTGCAAGCGGGCTGGAGGAGAGTCTGTGGATCAAAGAATAACTTATTATCAGTGCAGTTTTACTTTTTTACTCTTCATGGGAAATTAAGAAGCTATGGCGTTTAAATTAGTCATAATAAAGTTACATTTGCTTTGCAGTAATGAGCTCTTCTCCTAAACCTATTCTGTGTGTTGTAAAAGACTGTTATGGCCACTAATGGACGCACTCTGCAGCCAGCTGCCCGGCTCTCTGAATGGTGTTGTGAGGAAGAATAAGACAATGACTTGCTTTCTTTCACCAAACACTGTTGGGTAAACACTGTGTGGCCTCCAGCCAGATGTCACCAATTGCTGAGTAGCCCCCCACCTCTCTTTAACCCCAGGTTTCCCTCCCTGCCCCCGTATGGACCCTCCCCCAGGACAGAACATGACCTCTGCGCATGCATGAGATGGACATCCTCCGCCGGACAGATGCCGCATGTGTTGTCTTACGCTGCTTCAGGGATGTAAGGCTTAAAATGACATGCTTTCACATGAGAAAAATAAAATATTGTGGGACAAGGCTTTTAATATTTGACCATACACTCACCTGAGAGGGGGAAGGGAGGTGGACTGTGGCCATTTGTGTCTCCGTTTTCTTTGCTGCTTAGTGAGGATGAAGAACTAGGCTTGGATGAAGAAGCACTGCTCGAGAATGGCCTTGTCTTACAATCTGAAAAAGAAAAAAGAAATGTAAAATGTACAGGTAACATCAAGTGAAGCATGAAACTATGTATTATTCATGGAAGGGAAGGATGCACAACATTTCAAGGACCACTAGATTTGTTTTGTTTATGTTTTTTCATTGGTACAGTGTATAAGATATAAGATATGAGATAAAAGATCATTTTAAGGCCTATTTTGCCAATTTCAACATTACTCTTTTTTTCATTCATTTGTACCAGTTATTAATTTGTAAGTAAAAAAAAAAGAATATAAATGCAAGTACATTCTATTTGCTATTAAACAGACATTTGAACTGGTTTGATTTTTAACTTTTAATTTTTATCCTGTGTTTATTGTTTAAAAATGTACCAAAATATTTGATTTAAAAAAACATGATAATTCAATTTGAAAATCACCTTCAAATAATTCTATGTACACCATATTCTCTGTGAATAATTTATCTTAAATTTTGTAAGAAAAAAATCAAAAAATAAAATAAACTACATTTTAACTGCAATTTAACAGACATTTAATTTGATCTAATTTTATGTTTAGGAATGATGATAAAAAATACTAAACAAAATACTTAACTTTTTTGTTAAATAAAACAATGATTATTAAATTATCTTGTGTAACGTTAAGTATACTATATTCTGTGTAAGTAATGTAACTTTTATGAAGAAATCATCAATGATCAATTATTACTAGTTTAATTTGTTAAGGTAAATAATATCTGGAAATGTAGCAGAAATACTTATTTTATGTTTGTGCAAATAATATTTTGTACAGATACAAATACTGTGTAAAAACATATTTTGCACACAAGTGTGGTACCTTTCCAGCAGATGAGGGTTCCCTTGCACAGAGCACCCTGAGAGTTCTTCACCAGGTAGTACTTTAAGTGCTTCTGCTTCTTCGGCTGAGTGGATAACTTCAGGTTGATGTGGTTGGAGAACTCAGTGAAGTAGCGAAACCCTTTCTCACCACAGCCCACACAGTTCCCCGAAAACCCTTCACAAACAAACAAACATGCATCACTACCTGCTGCGACAGCTCTTCAGACAGGCAAAGAAAGGTTTATGACCAAGATTTACAATAGGGATGAACCGATAACACTTTTTCATAAACTAGACGATACCGATATTTTTATATTTGGTTCCTGCTAATACCAGATACCGATATCTGTATTTGTGTTGCATTTGTAATTTTTTTTAAATATTGGGTACAGACACCAACGTATATTTATAATGTTAGTTGGCTTAGTTTGGTATTAGAGCATTGTTATGAGTATTGGTACAAGTACAGAAGTGCAGCATCAGACCTGATACCGATACCAGTATCGTATCGGAGCAATCCCTAATGCCTTCTTAGGGAATAAAATGCATTCTGTGAAAAAGTGGCATATTCTGTTACTTTACATAACATTTCACATTTATAGAATTATAGATTATATATTATACAATTAGTAGGAATGAACCGATACTGATACTGGTATCATGCTCTGATACCAAACTGAGCCAACTAATGTTATACACATTATTTTGTTTTCTGTACCCAGAATTTTTAAATATTCCAATTACAGGTATTGGTACTCTCTATCTGCAAATATCAAAAATATCACATCGGCCTCATCGTGGAACATTTGTGATGATATAATATCATATAAAACTATATAAGTGGAATTGTATTGGAACACCAACCTAAAAGTGCATTTTTCCCATTCTCATCTGGCAGGAAGCGCTTGTCCACCGCACAGACGAGGATGTGCTCCGGGATGCTGGGAGACTTGGCACCAACCAGCTCAAACCCTGCGGGAACCTCGATAGACTCTGTTGCCATGGAAACCAGGCGCAGATCCTTTCCCGCCTGACAGAACCCTGGACACGAGTCAGTAATACAATGAAAAGCAGCCCCGCCAAGTCTCTTTATACACAATTCTTCAATGCCATCGCCATATGATCATGCGTTTCACTTTGACACTGACTTAAAAATGCTCTTTTCATAACACCTTGCTTTCATGTGGCTTCAGAAGATCTGGAATATGGGCTGCAAATCATCTATAGGAGCTGTCTTAATGCACAGATCTGATCTTTGGACCGTATCCAATTTTCTAGCCAACCTGTTTTCTATGTTAATTTAATAAAAAAAAAAAGCTAATAGAAATATAATGTAGGTTTTAGTAGCTGAGCTATTTATAAAATTCATGGGATATTTCCACATTTAAAGTTCCCGCTTCAATAAAAGCAATGTAAGCTTATATACAATATGCTGCCATTAAAACGTCACAATTCTGAGGGGAAACAGATATTTGTGTTTAGACGTAGGTCAAAGGTCCATATAATGCATCTGATAAAATGGAAGTGATCCAGATCAAAAGCGGAAAATTGGATCCTGTGCAGATTTTTGTTTATACATGTGCAACATACTCTGAAGTATGTCAGCCAAAAATGTCTCTACCGTCAACAGTGCAGCAGCCATCAGGAGGGGGTCCCTGCAGGTACGGCAGCGGTGGGCTGCTAGTGTCTGAATCCTCCTCGTCATCCATATCATCTATGGAATTAGATGACTGGCAATTCACCAACACATGGCTGGACAGGTCAGACCTTATGCTCAGGTCAATTTTGGGCTTAATATCTGGAGGGCAGAATCAGAGAAAGGTGTATTATTGCTATACATACATATATGCAGACTTACACAAACATATACATTTCGTAAAAGGAAAAAAAAAACAGGAAAAACTATATGCTTCCTTCCAAACTGTATGGGTTTACAGGTAACAAGTTTCATCATTTTGACTCATAATTGTAATGGCAGACATCGTCTGGCCTATTAAATGTTATTTTCCTGATAATGTTCACCTCAATTATTTTTTTAAATAAAAATCTCAAATATTGCAAACCATAACAATGTATCCAAAAATGTTGATGGGCAATAAACATACTCTTTGATTACACGGTGAGTAATATAGCTGACCATTTTTTCTTATTTGGAAAAAAAAGTAATCTATTTTTATTTCTATAGTAAAAATAAATTTAACAGATAATCTTGACCTAATTTTTTATTCATTATTTTGAACCGAAAAATTTAAAGGACATAAAGGCAAATTCTAGCAAACTGTAAATAAAACACATGTGTAACATTACAGTATGTATCCTCTTTGTACTGAAAAATATATGATTCTAAAGAAAACAATTAATGGACATGAAATGAACCCTAATTATAGATAAAATGACTCATATATGTAGCTTTTGATGGATCTTCTTTGACCAAGTTTGACCAAGAAAGCCATTATGTTTTTTTATAATTAAGATACAAATCAAAATCATTTCCTCTGAAGGCTAATGATTACCATCCAGGTTGCTAGGATACTGATCGGGCTCGAGGTAGAGCTGTGTAAACACGGGCTGTGGGTCGCCACCGCTCGATCTTAATGAGGCCTCTATAGAGTTGTGAAGAGCTTCCTCAAAGCGGGCAGATTTCAGCTGTCCCGCGTATGAATTCCCCATGATCTGAAACAAAACGTACAATTTTCACACATGAATCCTGGATAAATACCACACACACACACACACAGATCATGACTCAGTTCAAAGTAGATCTTTTTACATTAATGTAATGTTCAGATGAACTGCGTGGATGAGATTTTAATTCATCCTGAACAAGGCTATTTTAAAATAGCTTCTGAAACCATTTCTGTTGCATTTTGTTCCCCACATTTGATTATTAACTATGTCTATGCAATAATACAGCTGCAAACAAACAAAATATTAAATATGGACAATATCTGGCATTATACCACTATACCTCTGATTAAATGTCTCCAGCTGCAGAAGGACAGGATCACCTCTTCTCCATGGTAGATCAAAGTTGGACTGCAGTACTCCTGCGCCTACAAAAAAAAGGCAAACTGTCAGAACTTCATTTATAGTATAAATAAAACATGGTACGTAACTTTTTGGTGCAATATATTGGAAACAACTTGTATCCAGTTCATCTCTCTCTGATTTGATTCAACTGCACAATTAAATCTAATTATTGCAGCATTAGGCAATGAGCTTATTTTGATTTATTGCAGCATAAATAAGTAAGATTCATATGTGGTGAGTATTAATCCATGCGTTATCTCAGATCAGACAGTTGTTTGTAAAACTGGACAGATTGCAGTGATCTTCAACATATGTAGCTGTTAACTGATAACGCTGAGGGATGAGTTATATGACACTATGACCTCAAGGGAATGTTTGTGGAACGCACAGGGGAAAGGAACTTCATGTCTCCTACTTCCAGGATTGCACAAAGACTGATGGGACAGGTTTTGTGCTTTTGGCCTGGTTAAAGCAAGAGCGAAAGGCAGTAAAGCCATCAATCAGTCAATAAATACTTCTATCAAATGTATCCCAAATCTGCGACTATTACATGACCAACTTCAGTTCAAAAAAAGAACCGCTGTGTGCATCATTTTTATCAGTGTTTTTTAGGTTAAGATTACATTTGCCAAGAAATGGACATATTAGGAATGATCAGAAACACTGACAGCCTACTCCAAGAGACTCCACAATGCATCAGCAAACCCTTTTTCTTTCCCTGCAATAAAAAGAATAACCCAAAAAACAAGTAGCACACCCTTGCTTGGAGGCCTGTTGGGCCAAGTTTCAGCTAATCGCTCATCTTGATACCGTGGTAAACAGAGGAAAAGTGAGGTAGCAGCACCTGAGCATAGTTCTGTCCTGCCTTCAGGGCTCTCAGGGTCCAGTTTGACTGCTAATGACTTTTAAGGGGTGTTAAATGCTAATTTGGACATGCCTGCAGAGAGCCCTGCCTTTAGGCCAAGAGCTGTTTCAGCTGCACTCAGTCCAGGCTTTCCATTTGCTTCCTAACTCTGACTGATTATCTACAATGCAAACAAGGCAAAAAGCTGACATCTAAAAATCAAACCAAGTTACTTTTATTTACACGAAACTGATGCTGTACTATAGTCAAGTTCTGAAATCCAAAAATCAATCATTGAAGGTTCAATATGACACTGAAAGTGTGCAGTTAATGAATACAGAGCCACATGTCTCTGCGCCTGATCAGGATCCAACAAGGACCCAACTAAATAAAACAAAACCTCGACAAATATATAAGGGATCCTAAAATAGCCAAGAATGGAAACACAAGCAGCCAAAACAAACCAAACCGCAGACATAATTAGGCAACGCTACAAAAGTTTGTTTGCTTTGCTGCCTGGTAACATTTAACAATTTTACACTAATGTTGTCCAATAGTCCAGATTTCTGTCATTATTTGGGTGACACATGCAGTTTAATGCATAGCTCTAAGTGTCTTGATCTAACTTTGTGACATAGAATTAAATTGTTCATATAAAAGGCTCTTTTATTAATAACAAGGACAAAAACTTTAGCATGGACGCTTTTGGCTGGTGGAGCAATTTGTTTGGGTTATAACAAAAATGAGCAACATCATATATATATTTATCTTGGACATTTTTGGCTTCTAATTTTTCTGAAGAGCTGTTGACCCCAGCACCTGAACTTGTGGCTGTTATATTTCTAAAAAAAATAGGCCAAATAAAAGGTTTATATGAACTGTGCTACACGTGGTTACAGTCACACACAGCACTGTACCACTAAAGACCTTTCTCTCTTTCTCTAAGTCCACTCCTTCTTTTGTTTCCTCCCTTATCTGCATAATTACATTAAACTGATGACAATGGGAGAGGGCGACTTGCTTTCAATGCACTTTCAGTGAACAAATTCTATTTTAGATTCACACAAAAAATGCCTGGTGAAATAAAAAAGGTTTATACTAAAAACACAACTGCGTGCTTTCAACCATCCCTGCCTCTATTTACATAAAAAGTAACACTACATTATTTCAGTTTTGACTGAGCACTCACAAATCACAGACCAATTCACACCAAGTTTTTTTTTTTAACATTCAGAGACATTAACTAAAGGAAACACAGTTTCAAGAGCAAAACTTCAAGCAGGGGGATGGGACAGAGATTAGCCAATGCAAAAATGCAAATATCTTTAAATAAATAGGGCGCTAAGAGCCATGGCCGTTCACACCAATTCAGCAGGAGCCAGTGAGTGTCAAAGAAACTAACATGACGCTTCTGTACCTTTCATAAGCAGCCGGGGTGTGGAGTGTTCCTCAAATCCCCCTGAAGATCTTAAAGCAGATCACTAAACACAAACAGCCTACTTCCATAGCAAACGTCGTTCGAATATCCAAAAGCAGCGTCAAGGATGTAATGGTATTCCTCGTCCCTGTTATGAGCCAGCAGCTACCTGTTCATGATAGTCCAGAGTCGGGTTGGAAAAGCCTGGTTTCAGGAACTCCAGCGGAGCCACCTTCTCTGTCCTGTACTGAGTGGCTCTGGATACACAAACCCTTCGACACTCACATACACAAACAGCAGGCCCTCCTCCCGTTCCTCTTGCCCCCTCCCTCTTCTTGGCCATTTGCTCTGTGGGGTGAGAGGGGCATTCTCTCAGGACTCATTCATCTTGGCCCTTGCTGACCCCCTAAGGTGACAGATGCTGTTGTGGAGAGGGCCATACCACAGAGCACGGCACAATAGAGGCCAGGCGCCTCCGCGAGCCACACGCGTGCTGTGTTCGCTACGCACGATGCGCAGATGCCCCTCTCTTGACGTGACACCGGAGAGTGTACTAAGTGCCATGCTCGCAGATGGGGGTACAACGTAAGGCGAAGGATCGCTTTCCTCCCCTTCTGCCGCTCCCTGTTTTATTGGGGCCATTTTACAGATAGGATACACCAATGGCAAACTAGGGACACTCAGGCCTTGCCTGAACTCACATCCCTCCCCTCGGCCGTAGTTGACGATTAACTGAGAATTCAGGTCCATTGCAAATAGCCAAGTGGCGGGGACACATCTGGTAGCTTGATAGTAGATTGATATTTTGCACTTTACCGGATTGATCATTTCCTACAGCGTGCCTCAGAGAAGTTGCTCAGGAGGATCGGGTTCCCCTGGTGCTCCAGGCACTCTCTAACAATGACTCCATCTCTCTTCTTATCTCACAAGATAATGACAAAATATTGTGACTCGGTTGACCTTTTCATTTCAGGACTTTATGGTGTTTAGATAAACCAGTGCTGGCCCAGTTGTGAACCGTCACCATTCGTAACAACTCATTATGGATCCAATAACAATAATCTCGTTCCTTAATTCTTGCATAAGGTGTTATCCTCAAGTTTCGTCAGCCCAACCCTATCAGATGACTTCAGAGGGTAAATATACACAGCAGATTTAATCAACACACCCGAGATCCTGTTTTTTTTTCTGCAGCGAGTTGTAGGATTTGTTAATAATTGATAACAGCCTTGTCCGTGGAACAAAAAAGTGACTTGACGCAATGGTTCAAAGAGTGTGCTGAGAACGGCAACAGTGAAATGCATTTGTCAAAGTTAAAGACACAAAGAATTTGTCAGGCAAACAACAGAACGGTCGTGTCAACAAAATGATGCATTACAGGCAAGCACCAAAAAAATGGAAAAACCTGTTAAAATGCCGTTTTTGTAGAGTGAGGAGTAAGAAAATAATTGATCAGCTTGTACAGCAAATCAGTCATTTATTCTGCTTTCACAACTCAAAAAAACAGTTGGTCTAAATCGAGCCATATACTACTTCTCACCCTAATAAGAATTAGTAGATAGGGGCTAAAGCAGTATGGGAGTCAGCTTTAAACAATGACCTCCCGCCCTCAGAGGGCTTTATTAGCCTCCCAGTGTCATTAATGCTGTCATTCCAGCTAATCTGGGGGCTTTGTCTAAACATTGTTTATTTTAATTGCAAGGTTTCTCCTTCAGAAACCATTTGGACCACACAATGTCCTCGGATGTGTAAGGACCTGTAATCGACAAATGCTGGATATTTCCCTAGAAACGTACCTTGGCTGTAGTCTTTGGCAGACTCTTTGTCAAGGCTGTAAAATACATTATATGAAGATGCAGCACAAGTAAAAATTTCTTGGTAAACGAAGTGACGATTCAAGACTGTCAGACCTCAATGGGTCAATGGAAAAGGAGAAAGAGAGCAAAGCGGAGGTTTCCTTTGCTCAATTGAGCTTGTGGGTAAAACAAAAGAGTCAGTGAGTGAGCTGTCCCTCCTCTCGGCCATCCTTCAGCGCTGCTTTGAGTCTCCAGCCCTGGGCACTGACAATGGGAAGTATCTTTTCCACTGCCACCTGAGAATAGATGAGTCATGTGGTGGCAGCTCTTTCAACATCTTTTGGAGACCTGCTTTGTTTTGTTCTCTATTTCCTTTGGAGAAGGGCTCCATTCTCACGAGGTACAGCAAAACTGCCTCATTCCAGACAGACAGCATCATTGTTTGAATCCAGTGAGACCAATACATACTTGGTGAATCTTTGGACCAACAAAGGGTCAACCACAGCAGAGTTACTGAGTGCAGAATATCAGTTTTATAAGAACTTTAAATTATTCTTGGCTTCTTGGATCCAACAGGAATCAAAATAATACAAGTGGGACTACTCTAGATTTGGACCAACAAAATTACAGCTTGGGACAAAACCAGAGTAGTTCAGAATGTACATTTTTAAGCCCTCCTGACTTTTGTTCTGAAAAAGTGCTCAATGCAAATTCAGTTGGATAAACACAATTCAAATACAGACAACCTAATCTGAATCTGGGCCAAGAAACATGTAGGAAAACCAAAGCAGAAATAATGAAAGCATTTATGCACTGAGTGCTACTCTAGTTCTCAGCCTGTTTCTGGAGAAATGCACAATCCAGATCAAATGTGAAAAACAAATCCAAATGGGGTTACTTAATTTGACTAATAAAACAACATATGGGACCGGAATACTGAGTGTTCATTTTATAAGCTTGCTTTTTATTCTGAGAACCCCTCATTCCAAATCCAGTGGGACAAATTTAATCCAAATATGGGCAATTTATTCTTCATTTTTACCAACAAACACAGAATTAGTCATTTCAAAATGCAAGCTTTGAGAAGTAAGTTCTCGATGCATGATCCAGATCCAATGCCAAAATGGAGCAACTGAATCCAAGTTTGAACCAACAAAAGCATATTTTGGGGTAAACCAAAGCAGGATTTCTGCACAGAAAGCAAGTTTTAAAAGTCTGACTCTTGATCTCTGCTTCTTGCTGATAAACCCTTAATCCAAATTCAATGGCACATATTTAGTCTAAATGGAATGACTCTATGTAAATTTGGACAATTTTCCGTGCTCTAATCTTTGATAAGTGTGGCTTTGGCTTCTTTACAAGAACTGCTTCATTTGAGGATTTTTAGAAGTGTGATAAAATCCTCGTCATTGTATTGTTGTAAAAAAAACAACTAAGAATCACGTAGACGAGGTGAGAGCGGAACGTGATTTTAACGCAGTGACAAATGAGCATCAGCTGGGTAGGAGGGAGAGATCGAGGTGGCAACTGCCACAGCTCATCGAGGTCTTCAGGAGCTATCCACTCAGTGTCAGAAAAAACAAATCTACCCTAACACTGGCCAATTACAACAGCTTGACAATGTCCGCGTCACGTGAAAGCCAATGCTGCCCAGCACGTTCGGCCTCCCTGACCACATAAGGGCTATTCCGGGCGTGAGGCGCGAGGTCTCACGCCGCTTGTCACACCGCTGGCAGGTTGTTGTTCCCTATGCCCTGCGCTCATTTGCCTATTAAAGGCCTCTCAGAGACTTCCTGCTGGGGTCCTGAAGTGCAAATCAGGGCTTTTCCAGCGAGGCCAGTATGAGCCAGGGCTGTAGAGATAACCTCCTCCACTTGGCCACACGAACCAAGGGGGGAAGGGAGGCTTGGGGGGGAAGGCAACATAGCAAGCTGAAAGCCAAAGCTGAAATCAGCAGAGAGAGAAAACCCTGACTGGTCAGCTAGGGATTGGCTTGAGGGGGGTTGGAGGTGACAGCCTGGGGAGAGGATTAGTCCAGCAGTGGACGGGGGTAGTGGTGGGCCAAGGTTAGCCAGGGTTTAAGGGGGTGGAGGCCTGGGAGGATCAACAAAAGGAGTATTTGGCCAGATGAAGAAGTCATCATCATTAAGCCACTGGAAGTTTACTGTCCAGTTATAAAAGTGACTGGAAAATGAGAGGGGCAAGAGGGCAACCCTGAGATACGGTCAGCAGACTGCAGCGGGGTGGGATCGTGGGAGTGCTGGGCTCATTTATAAGAGTCAAAAAATGGCCTTTGTGTGACCGAAGTCCTGATTAGAGTGTTGACCTTGCCGTACATTCAGGAGAAGTGAATGGCTTTAATTTAACCTTCAACTAAATCCTGCACTCAGACAAATGCTTTACGTCAGTAATTAACAAAGACCCTTTAGAAACCTATTAGTGCAGTTCAAAAATACAAGAAAGAAACCTTGAGAAATGTAGGGAGTAGATTAGACAATATCATTTTGGCCAGTGTTGACATTTAATAGCGCATACTCTATAATTTGATATTTAGTTGATCTTTTCCATCAAGTGATGTTTACCTTTTTAAAAACACTAATAATAACACTGATGTAATCTTTTGCAAATCTCTTCTTACTGTACATTATTTTGTTGTCATGGTGCATTTAACTTAATTTGACAGATTTCTTTTATTTTAACATAATGTATCGTTTATTGGAATAAATTGAATTTCATTGCAGAAGTGGAGAAGCGCTGAAGTCAAAATATCTGATGCGGATTCAAATTGATCTGAACAAGTATAAATTCTTGCGTGTGCACATCTGGCTAACTGGAAAAGGTCAACTACAATTTTACACCTCAAAGCCAAAGTGTCGGTGCCACATGCTCAACCAACCCATGATGACACCGATATTGGGACTCTTGTGCACCAAGTTTCTCTTTATTGGCAGTGGATCCTCAACAATAAAACAGTGCGACCTGAGCTTTATTCCAAAATCTATGGTGGTATGTATGGGAAAAACAAGTGTCCTGATACCATGACAACAAACAAAGAGCTCGATCTGGGTAGAGAACAGCAAGGCTGCTCTGGCCAATAAACCAGAGACCTGCCGATGAACCCAACACTGCATTTTACAACACAGAGCACAGCTGTTATTCACTAGGGACAATAATAGTTCAACTAATGGCTAAAATGCATTTCTTTTTTCCTGTATGATTTGTAATCAGTTGTCATTATGCACTGATTAATGGCTGAAGTAGAAACATTTAAATGTATATGATTTAGTGTTTATCGCTCCATTTTGGTTTAAGCATTCATTCACTCCTGGGTCCTAATGGTTTGTTTGTCCTGCTCTTGTTCTCAGGATTAAATAGCTATTACAGGCAGACATTTTTGTTACAGTGCAACAAGGGGTCTTGTTTAATAGCCCCGTGTTGCATGAAGCACATATTATCAAAACAGACAAGCGTTATCAGGTGACAAGGGCCAAAGAGAGGTCAGATGTGCTTCCTGACACAATTCCTCCTGCTTTGACGCTTCATCCATCATTATTCAGGCGAGGAATGGCAGTGCTGGTCAGTACACCACAGTTCAACCAGATGTGACACAAGTCTTGATAGTTTCAAAAAAGAAAACGAAAAACATTATATTACATTACCAGGCGATTTCACCAGTTTTAGGACAGATTCAACAGCGGAAAAGTCGGAAAACCATTTTGTAGCAGTGTTTGAGTTAATCCTTAACTGATCTTGCACATCTGGTTAACTGGAAAAGGTCAACCAAAGTTTTACACCTTTTCCCCAAAGCCAAAGTGTTTGTTGGTACCACATGTCAATGCTGCATTCACACAACGTCAGTGCGACTAAAATATGTTTATTTTCTGTTAGAGATGCAGCAAAACTAATAATAATAATATGATCAAAAGCAGATAAAGGGCTATTACTTAAATTATAAATTACTTTGTTTAAAACCTCAAATTGGTTCTACAAGTTTAAATCTATGAATATTTGCATTAGAATGTACATTTTGATGGATATGGAATGGATATTCATAATTTTTTAATTGAGATTGTTATTGCATTAATCTCAATGTAAAAAGATACTTATTTACAATATGCATAAACCAAAGTACATATGCTGATACAGTTCTGAGGAATGCATCACATTTGAACAGTGTCTCTAGTTCCCAATGAGTAAAAACTGCTTACATCAGTCAAACGTAACTGAAATGTTTTAACTTTTAAATCTTTGGAAGTTTTCGAATGATAAATTTTTATTCAAGTTCTTATATCTCTCATCAGTCCTCTTTAACAACAGTGACAAAGACAGTTGCCTAAATGTTACATTTCTGTTTGATGTGCAATTTTTGCTTTTGAATATGAATATATTAAATTTTTTGCTATCAATCACTATACATGGATGTATTTTCATCACTGCTACAAAAATTAAGAGCTCAGAGTAAAATCTCAGAATAGTCACAGTATTTCTGACGTGACGTGAACACAGCACAAAACAACTGATAACGACTTCATTACTGAGAGTTATGGGCCCTTACATGACTAGTTACTAATTATATAGTAGATTCCCACCAAAAAAAGTACACCCTGCATATCAACCTGTAATCAATTTAAATAAAAGTGTCTGTAACTCGGAGCAAATAAACAGCGCTTTCCCCTCTTCAGAGTCACAAAGACACCTTGAATGAGTGAGTGACAAATGAACAATGAGGGTCTTTAATGTTCTCAGGAAAGATCCCTGTTCAAGCCCCCTCCCCACTTCCTTGTGGAGCGCTCAACTGTATCCATCATGCTCCTCTTCCTGACCCCAGGCAGCCGTGTGTGTGTGTGTGTGTGTGTGGTGGGTAACAGTAGTGTCATGCTGATAAAGCCGAGTGAGTTGCCCACGGTGATAGGGTTGACAATTTAAATCCTCTCGCTTCTTTTTTGTTGTTGCGATGTAACAAAGGCAGGTTCAATCTATTGTCCAGCACTGACACAGACACAAACCCATCCCTTACAAACCAACTGTGCTGGAAACAGCCAGAGCGCTCTCAAAGCAGACCTGGAAACACTACTGGATGTGCTTTGGGATGTGATTGGAGTTACTGTAATACTGTCACACACCAGTCGTGGGTTTCAGATGAGATATTACATTTAATAGGAAAAATTAAGGAATTTACTTTCCTTTTTACCATATGTGCTGAACATTGGAATCAGCATCCTTGTACAAGAAGCAGTTGGCAATATGTTTTGTGTATGTATGTTAATCAATGTTTAAAGTAAATCATTTTATCCTATAATATGAAAAAACCCCATTTGCGTTGAACTGCTGGATTCATATAGATTACGTGTGCAATATCTTTATTACATTTTTGAAGACAAAAAGTTTTAAATAAATGGTGGAAATCTCTAATGTTTTAATTAAAAATATCTTAATTTATGTCTCAAAGATTAGTCGAAGTCGTATGGGATTGAATTTTTCTTTATGACTTTCTTTCTAATATGCAACATGCAATAAGGGTCACACTATATTTTAAGGTTCAATTCTCACTATTAAAAATATTAGACCTTTGCCTTAATAAACTCCCAATTTGCTGCTTACTAATAGTTAGTTTGGTAGTTAAGTTTAGATACTGTGTAGAATTAGGGATGTAGAATATGGCCAAGCAGAATATGTGCTTTATAAGTATTAATAAACAGCCAATTTCCTAGTAATATGCATGCTTATAAGAAACTAGTCAATAGAGAGAAATGGTTCCTATGCTAAAATATTAACACATATTTAGAAAGAAATGGGAGAATTAAACCAAAAATGCAACAATTTTAAATATATCTTGTGCATGTTGGGAATAACGTAAGGGTGAGTAAAAGACACATGTTTGGGGTGAACTATTCTTTTAAAGACCATTGGCCACACAAACAGAGTGAAAGAGCTAAAGAAATCAATCTGGCAGGAGCAGGACTAAAGAAGTCTCCTAACGTGGCATGTAGAGAGTTTATCTGAGGAGAAGCGGCCATCAAGATCGTAACATATGTTCCTCGCAGGTAAATATTTGCCCTTTCTCTTATCATGAACGACAGGGCCACGAGTCAGGATGCTTCCTGAGGTCACATGAGGTCCGGCAAAAACACAGCAGCTCCAAAGGTTCGATGGATTTGTAATCACTGTATAAAACCCTTATATATAAAAATAATACATCACACTGAGATGATAGAATAGGTTGACATATGCTAGTAAAGTTTCTGATAGTCCAGTATGTAGTATAGTGTAAGTTACTTACTGTTAGTAGAATGTCTAATAAAGCATTACTATAAAATAATTGTATTTTTATGTAGTAATCCTTTTTCATTTTAAAATAAAATACTATTATCACACGTTCTTGTTTTGATTATAAATGCATTTCTGAATGTAAAAAAATCACTGAATAAATACTACTATTATTATTATTAATTCATTATAATAAGTGCAGCATGAGCACCAAACCAAATTTCCATTTTCTAACAGTAATCAAAATTTGTTTTCATCACTTAATGCATTGTAATAAAATGCAATAAATGTCTCCAATCATAAGGGAAGATCATCTGTGGGAGTCTAAAGAAAGCAATGGGACTGTGTTTCGTTAAGGTCCATTTATGCAAGCAGCAGGGACAGCATTCAGAGCCAGCTCTTCCTGTGTTCCTCTCAGCTAGGATTGTCCAGCACTAGGTCGTGGTCACCGTGACTTTGGCCAGCCCCTCACCCCATCTCCCCAGAGCCGCTATTGGTGACCTTGGGCTTAACCGGCTTCATGCAGAACGCAGAAGAGTCCAAAGAATGCTAAAACAAAACAGCTTGTGGAAAGAGAAACAGTTACAGAGCGTGATTTTTATAAAGTTCATCACCTTTAGTGAAGGAATCTCCTGAAGCATATCCAAGTGTGTCCGGTTCATTCAGTTCCTCCAAAGAACGCAAAATTAATAAATCTACGAGACATGTTTGTGCATGAGTTTGATAAAAGGGAGGTATATTAATGAGGAGTGCAAAGTGGCTCGGAGCTTTTTAAGTCAGAAAAACAGAAAAAAAGTCCTAATAATATTAACAGCACAAAAAGAATTAAATCATGTCAGCAGCAAGAAAAGGTACAGCTCATGAAAAACACTCTGTGCTCTATTAAGACAAGTAAATCAAGTCACTCTTCCATGCAATTTTTCAATTGAAGTGAGCAGTATGTACTTGAGAAGACAAGCCAAGATAAAGGGCAAATCAGGTTACGGCTACAGGGAGCGAAGAATTACATACCGGCATGAACCAGAGAACCACCTCGACTGCTTAACACAGACAGTATTAATGCACAACGCTAGCTGGCTTCAGGGTGGTTACTAACATGATCAAGTCAAAAGAGCACCTTCAAATGACTAGGATATCCTGATCTCTACACATTTCTAATGTTAGCCTAAGGTCACAGTAAATAGAACTGGCCCTTAATACTGTATGTGACAATATAACCTTACTTACGCATTTTTATCTAGTTGTGGAAAACTGTAATATCTTATTATGTAGAAATTTAGCATGAAAAAATATGCTTTAAAACTCATTTTCCAGTAAATCAAGATGAAGTGGAGAGCTCAGATATATAGAAAAGGGTTGCTCGTTTCTGAGGCTCAAATGGTGCTAGTTTTTGTAAGACAAGTAGGCCTACCTATTTTATGATTTATCTGAAAGTTCCTAGCTCCAATGCTGAGCTCAGTGTTGCTAATGAAGTGTTGAAGTGACACGCAGCCTCCTCGTCCTTCATCGTGACAAGCCAAACTGCTGGCAAGCCCTTGGATTTGTTTCCAGACATGTTTCCTAACAAATGATTGGAGGCCGGTGAAGATAAGCTGTGTGTGCTGAAAAAAGGGCTGTCCTGGATAACCATGACAGGGCCAGCAGACACACATCTATCTGTGCCATGTCCCAGAACTCACATCAATCCTCTGTGCTCTTCCTTCCCTTAAAACTGAACTAACAACGCGGATGGGATTCATTGCCTGAAATCTGAAGTCTTCGAAAATAGTGGAGCATAAAGTTCACAACATCTGAGCCATAACCACTATAGACACTGAATATTTATCACTGTACTTTCCTAATCTGCTGCTGGTTAATATTAACCAGGTACTTGTTAAGTTTAGGTATTGGGTCGGATTAGGGATGTAGAATAAGGCATTAATATGTGCTTAATTACTACTAATTACTGTACTATATAATAAGCAACTAGTAAAATATATATATATATATATGATTACGATTATGATTACGACTATAAAAAAAAAAGTCAGACAAATTACATGCGCTTTATTTCTATATAGATGTTGTTGTCTTACTAATAAAAGTTGCATTCTGTCCAAGGCTGCACATAATTATTTTTTACAGTAAAATCTGTCATGTGGAAAAAAACAGGGTGACAAAATGTAAGAAAACAGCTTTCAGGTCCAAACAAAGATATATTAGCTGATGTGAAGGGTTTTGGAGGGGAGCAGCCCACCTCCTGAGAAACGATCAATGCACATGAAAGCAAGAGGTCAGCAACCTTTGACATCTCCATTCAGAGGGGGGAGGGGACGTGATCTTTTGTGAAATTAGCTACATTGATCCAATTGTGTGATATTGTCGAATCCAAGCCCCGACTGTGCGTCAGACACTTCTTTGAAATTTGTCAAACCTTTCAGTTTGGATGCATATATACACATATATATATATATACATATATACAAATACATATGAAAGACGTTGGTATTAATACTTGTTAATAGACTGATGAGAAAAATCTCATTCCCATTTTTACGCACAGACGGGAAAGACAATGCAGAGAAGAGTTCCAGGCATTCTTTCCCTGTCGTTAAAGACGGGGACAGGTTAAAAGTTTACAAGCGGCCAGGCAGAAGACAGTAACCGGACAGGGGTCACCGCTGAGAGCCGTCAGGTGGGAGGAGGAGCAACAAGCGCCCGGCGACTTAACCTTCATTTCAAAATCAGCATGCAATTTTAAGCAGAGGATGCTTTTCAATCTCAGATTGAACATTGAATGTTATGAGGACACAAAAGAGTGAGAAAGGTCCTGGAGGGCACTGAGGGTCATAGACAGATGGGCAGATACACCCGGAACATTTTATGACATCATGATATGAAAGGTCAAGGAATGGTCAGTTTGTACAGTGTCATTTCCACCCTGTACTCTTTACACAATATTGTTATAAAGAGGTTAAAAACAGAATGCATTTGCATCAGAAAGGTTTTGTGATTGACTGTCATTAAGTATGTTCAAAGCAATTAAAATAACAGCTTCTGGCTTCTGTAAATATTATTTGTAATTAGGCATTAAAACAAAACAAACATTCAGAGTATAAATAATGTCTGTAAGATTATATATATATATATATAAGAGAGAGAGAGAGAGAGAGATAGAGAGAGAGATAGAGAGAGAGAGAGAGCAAAATACATATTTTTTTCTATATAACCCAAGACAGTCATAAATGACCATCCATTAAAAGATCTTCTCAGTGATAGTAAGCAGCCAAAATTTGCTCTTCCTAGCAACACATTTTAAATACTCCAGAGATACTTGTACTCTTCGGGAAGGAGATTGTTTGAATATTCTTTCAAAATATGCAAAAATGACTCTATTTTAGGGTCCAAATCAACTACGACTGAATCCTGAATCTGCCTGCTCACTTCAGGAATCTGTGGTGAAGTATTTTATAAAATGATGACATAAATAATGTACAATCTTCGGTGCCAAGTCAGTACTAAAAAACTGAACACATCATGGTACCAGTGTTGTTGTACCGCGTACCCAGTCAGCCCGGTTCTGGACGCGCACGCACTCATGATTTCCGTGATGCAGAAAACGCAGACAGAATCTTGGAATCCAGCTTAACGGAGAGTTTGGACTAGTATTTGTAAATATTAGGTGGATTTGAATATGAATCCTGTATGTTCTGTGTTTCTCTGTGTTAATGAATAAATGGCAATAAATGTTGTTTTACAAAAAACTGAATTTCGGGAGAAGCATGCGCATGTAATCAATAATCGGTCTCTGCCTTCTAATCATCCACTTATCTCATCCTCCAATCAGACCGCTGGCTTCTCCCTATAAACCATCAGGAAATCTTTCTCCCGCATCTCCATCTCATGGAGCTTTTCCACTGCATAGTACGGTACGGTACGGTTCAGTACAGCTCACTTTTGGGGGGTTTTCCACTGGGAAC
>JAUCNO010000385.1:2609333-2630592 GCA_032353835.1 Enteromius viviparus | reverse complement strand
TGCTTGGCTGACGTCGAGTCACAGGTCAGCCAAGAAGCCTGAACTCAGCGCTCTAGCCAGCAGGTGGCGGTAATGCACCTTTTGAACCCCCGGAGGAGTATAAGTTAGTTTTACATCACAGAACTTGCGGATATATCAAATTTACGGAGCTTCAAAATAATGGACACTACTCATCAGCATTACCAAGCTTGGAAGAGCCAGGATAAATAGCAAACCCGCAATACATTTTGTGATAGTGCTCATTTGGCAGTCAAATGGGAAGTTAGATCAAAAATAACTGATCAGAAAACTGGGCCTTCAATTAAAATTCTTCAAAATTTTAATATATTATCCAATAAAAGTTTTAATGAAAACTGTCATTAAATTAATGAACAATATTTCTTTTTAGGACTTTCTTTCAACCAGAATTTTCTCTCTTGTGATAAAAAGACTAATAATCAAAAGTTGATCTTTCTCAGTTGACTTCAAATTGGAAACTTCACATTATCTGCACACTGCTTCCAAACCTAAAGACAACATGGCATTCAATCAGGTATAGATGTACTGACAACTAAATGTAAAACTTTGCAGTTCTGCAGTCTGTGTCAATGCACTATTCTTATCTTCTCCTTTTTAAGATCTATTTGATTAATCTGAAGCGCCGAGACGATCGCAGAGATCGTATGCTGCGCTCGCTGGAGGTGCTGGGCATAGACGTCACTCTCACCGATGCGGTGGATGGCAAGTATGATATTATAACCCACACTTTCACACCAGTTACACACTGTCAAAGTTCAACCTATTGTCCTACATCTCTCCTTCTCTGTATATTTCACTATTACACCGCAATCAAATTTGAATTCTTTCCCGTTTCTTCTCTATCCTAGAGCCCTGAATTCAACACAGCTAAGAGCTTTGGGAATTGAGATGCTCCCTGGTTATAAAGATCCTTACTCTGATCGTGTGCTAACTAAGGGTGAAATCGGTTGCTTCCTTAGTCATTACAACATCTGGAAAAAGGTACACACAAAAAAGTGTTCTACAATCATTAACGAACAGTTGAGTTTTACCATTTTCTAATCCATTCAGAGGCCTGGCGACAGCACTGCTTAGCATCATTGCATCTGATTAAACTATTAGCATCTCAAAGAGCTACTGCCAGACCTGGTGATCAGCCAAATGAATTTTTAAAAAACGTCTTTTTGGTATCTTGAAAAACCTTATCATATAACTTTCCATTGCACAAAAGAGTCTTTAGATTATTCAAATGTCCTTTACATTAAATTTTCCGTGCCACCTTGAGGTGGTGGAGCTCCAGCAACAGCAGGTGCTTGTCCTGGAGGATGATGTTAGGTTTGAGCCTAGCTTCAAAAGCCGCCTCAACACGATCATGGAAGATGTGAAACAATCAGGCCTCCAGTGGGACTTAATGTGAGTTTGGGTTATGATTACTTCATTTTGTTCGAGAACTTTACAGTTCTCTCTCCTGCTTTGAGCTTCCACAATGTGTTCGCTGGTCTTTGCATGTGTACCCATTCTCTTTTCTGTCTCTTCTCATCTCTTTAAGTTATGTAGGGCGTAAACAATTGCAAATTAAGCATCCAGAGCACCGGGTGGAGGGAGTGAAGAACCTAGTGATCCCAGATTACTCTTATTGGACACTTGGCTATGTCCTCTCACTGCAGGGGGCAAAGACGCTTCTGGAGGCCCAGCCGCTCAGCAAGATGCTGCCCGTCGACGAGTTTCTGCCAGTTATGTTTAACAAGCACCCCAAGTACGTTTTGGCAGATGTTGGTAATTAGCATTTTTTAAAGGGACAAAAATCAAAGAAAAAATCTGTTATAAATTACTCACCATCAAGTCTTTTGAAACTTTTTGAAGCACAAATAAAAATATTTTTATATATCCCGAGAGATTTCCATGCATGCATAACAAAACTTTAATGCTTCAAAGGGAGAAAGAAAAAATTTATCTGTAGAATATGAAAAGCAGTAAAAAATGTGAAATATTTTTACAATTTAAAATAACTCTTAATATATATTTTAAAATGTAATTATTCTAAACCTTTTCATGTATATAAGCAATAGTGTATGTATGTGCGTTCATCAATGTTTATGAAGACCAATTATTGAAGGTTTAGATATGGATTAAGGGATCTAAAATATGGTCATGCAGAATAAGGCAGTAATATGTGCTTTACAGGCATGCTAATAATCAACCAGTATAAAGTGCCAACTTGTTCCTGGAATTTTAGTTGCACTAACTGCAGTACTCCTTTATAGGGAGGAATACATGTCTCATTTTAAACAGAGAAACCTGAAGGCTTTCTCTGTACAACCCCTGCTGCTCTTTCCCACGCATTACACCGGGGAAGCAGGGTACTTCAGCGACACCGAGACCTCCACCATCTGGGACGATGAGACCGTGGCCACTGACTGGGACCGCCATCACATCCGTGGAGACCACAGTCGTGGTGATAAGAGCCCAACACCCATCTCTGAGAGCAGCCCGAGAGACTAACTCTGATGAAGCTTAGTTACAGAATTAATAAAGAGCATGTCAGATGACGGCACAAGGAAAGAACCACGGATGTGGAGTCAAAATATAAATCTGGATTTTGGGAATGATAGTGATACAGCGAAGCATCTGCACCGATTATTAGCACACTAATGTAAGCTGTGAGGAACACTGAGACCTGCGCATAAATGATTTCGCAAAATGGATTCATGGGAAAAAAAATGTACTATGCTAAACTGTTATAATATAAGCTCATCTTCTACAGCTGAAAAATCTGGACATTTTTTTCTAAAAAAGTTTGTTATTATAAAAAATATGTGGCAAAAAAAAACATGTCAGGTTGCTAATTCATGTTAAATTTACACAGATTGACATTCTTTTGGATTTTTGGAAAAACTGCATCTTAAAGACTAAGAAATTCATTTTATTCAAATTATACCAATAATATACACCGTAATATACACTGAAATGAAAGGTACAAAAGCTGTCACTGGGGCGGACCTTTTTCGAAAGGTACGTGTTTGTACCTAAAGGGTCCATTTTGGGACCTTGAAGCTAAATATTAGTACTTAAAGTGTTAATATTTGAACAAAAAACCCCGGTGACAGCTTCTGTACCTTTTTTTCCTGAGAGTGCATCTATAAAATGCCAATAATATAAAATGGTGTTAAATTAGAAAGCAGTTTTTTAATTAGTTGGGTCATAAAATCTGAATGCAACAATAAAGTTTTAGAAGTATCCAGCATGTCACGCTGCAAGACACTAACATTTTATATCCTTTTCATGTCCAGTCTGCACTTGAGGAAACACGTGATGAGCTAAAGACTATTACAATCACACAGCAACATCGACGTATTCTCAAACACGAGTAATAAACACCAAAACACCAAATAATTCTTAATCAGTTTATTTATTTTAAAAAGCACTGGAAGGTTTTTTGTTTGTTTTTGTTGGAGGCAAACAATGAATCAAATTATTAGTCAAGTCTCATACCATAAAATAAGTACTGAAAAAAAAAGATATTTTAAAGCACACCAAAACGAAAGCATGTAATAAATAAAATCAGATCGCAGAATAATGCAAAACAAAGCAAATGAAAAGGACACTTTACAATTAGGTCCCACTCATGAAGGACAGAGGTTTTCAGCATTACGTTTCATCACCTGAGGAGATACATGGAAGCTTTTGTATTGACAGAACCCATCGGTTGACTGATATGAGACATGGCTGTAGACTGAGACCTCAGGAGATCTCTTTAGACATCCTTTAGTGTGATCGCCACAGACAATCCGCCAATCAGTGCATAATCATTTTAGTGTGTCAAAAGTGATGGACAAGATCTAGATTGTACGCCAAGCAACAAAGCTGTTCTCGAAATAAAAAGTCATCACTCTACATATTCCCAATCTAGCATCATGATTAAAAGCAGCCGCGCTCACACACAAACACACACATCTCAGTTCACTTGAGTTTGACCCGCAGAGATCGGTTGCCTCGAACACAGCAAATGATGCAGCAGTTTTTCCACTATCAAATATGCATTTTCTCCGCTATACGATTGCTAAGTTGTCCTAAACTATCTAGAAAGCTATGTTTTGCATACTATATAGACATCTACAGTACGTAAACCAATACAAAGCATAAGAAACAAGACGTTCCAGTACATCCAACCAAATACAAAAAGATAATAAATGAAATTAAAGACCACAAAACTTACGAACGAACAAAATTAATCAGACTTGATCCAGTGGTTTGTGATGGCTGTCCGGAATTCTAGCTGCAAATGTGTCGAGTTCAATGGGAGGGATATCAAGCAAAGTTGAATCCGGACCACTAAAAGAGGGCATTGTGAGGGAGGAAATAAATCAAAAGCCGTGATCACAAAGGTCTCAGTCTGTCGAGAATCACGCACAAAGCCCACCGCAGCCTAACACAGTGTACCATTGATGCCGTCAATGGTCAACAGATCCACAGACGACCCGCTACACAACTACTAAAAGACGAAAATCCCGGCCAGACACACAAGAATTCTGAGGAACACATCATATAATTAGCTACAGAGTCTTATATACTATTCAGTTTTGGTTTGTTATTGTGACTGAGAACTTACAAGTTGTCATCGCGCTTCAGGTTACTGCCAGCAGTTACTTAAAGCGCTCTGAATATTGCATGATTAGAAACTGGTGCGATGAACCATTAAAAACAGCTGTAGTTTTGAGACCAGACGAACTGCAAGCAGACCTTTAGTATCCGTTACACTCCAAATGTAAAGCAAAAATTCACAAAAATCAAGTCCATCTTCCTCACACTGGTTTAAACACTCAGACGAAGGTGCACGAATGTATTGATTTATTGTGACAGGTCTCGATCCCCTTCCACAGTGTTCGTTTAGTTGAGCACTATGCAGTAGCATCTATACAGTGAAACCCATCACACTAGCATCGTTGACAATACCAGTAAGAAAAAAAGTGCAATATTGCATGTGTATTTCTTTAGTCGAGAAGAACGACGCCTGACGGCATACCTGTAGAAAATATCCGACAGTAAACAACGGTGCAAAACAAGTCAAAAGATTTTTAAGGCTTTTTGAGTTTCCTGATGTGTTTTTTTTTTTTTTTTTGTTCTCTGAGATAGTTTGTAAGACAGTTTTGGAGAGAGATCGTTTCCCGGGCTCTCCCGCGTGAATATACACACACTCGCACACAAACATTCGCACACAAGCAGCACTATTCTATTCAAGCGTGTACTGTCACCCCTAATATAAGGTGTATTACTTCTAGTAGTTCATATAATAACATCTTTACCATTGAAGCTGCAAGCATAGATATTTATCTACACGTATCCACATTTCTATTAAACACATTGCTACATGTACCAACATGTCGACTTTGCATGGACAAACAAAAGAGTTCCCCCAAGTTGAAAATAATAATAATAATAATAAATGCATGGTCGTTAATTAATTATTTAAAAACAAACAAACTACTATTTCAGTTGCCATGCTGATACTACTAATAGAAAACAAACTAAATTAAGATGACAATAACTTACAATTTCAGTAGGGAAAGCTATGTGGAAATTACAGGCAGTGTTTCTACCCAGAAGAAACGCACTGGCCATTTCGTTTCAATCGCTGTTTGGTTTCAAAGGGTGTCCAGAATCCAATTCGTGAGTAACACACAAATACTTAAAGATAATCTGCAACTGAATCTGGTTATTGTGTCAAACAGCAAGTGTGGACAAGCAAAACCAGAGAGGGTTAGCCATTCTGGCTATACAAAAAAGATTGTGATTTTGATGGAACTACTGTAAAAAGACTAAGAACAAGTAAACTTTCCCTTAAACTGTGGAGTTTCTAAAACATGGCTGACAAGTGATACGCCAAGATGACCGATGGAAAATATTGTGCTACTGCTGGTGGCCATTTTGTCTGCATGCATCCAAAAAAGGGTCTTTCGGATGAATCGATTCCACCCTAAGCTAGCAATTTAGCAGCAATGTTGCGTTCGGCATCACTTGTCAGTCATGCGATCGTTTAATCACGCGACTCGGGAATGTGCTTGAGCGTTTGTGTCTCCTTCGCCCGTTTTGGTCATCACTGGTTGGGCGAAGGGGTTCGGAGGAAGACATGGTGAAGTTCTTCATTTTTGGCCTGTGGAAGTGAGGACTGAGCTTAAAAGGATCCCAGCATGCACGGCGATCGAGTCAAGCTGCAGTGTCTGACAGAGACAGTGGTCACAGTGCAGAAGGCAGGGGTCCCGGTCTACACGGCAGTGCTGGCGTACTCTGAAGAGGAGGTGGAGGCAGTGGTGGACTGGGTCAAAGCGGATCCCTGAGCCGAACTTTTGCGGTTGATCATAGAGGGGTGGAAGTTGGGGTGCCGGCGGGCGTGCTTGATGAGGTGGTCGCTGCGCATGAAGCGCTTGTCGCACAGTGGGCACAGGAAGCGTTTCTCGCCGGTGTGGGTACGCAGGTGTCGGGCCAACTCGTCGGAACGGGCGAACTTCTTTTCGCAGTCGGGCCAGGTGCACGGAAAGGGCCTCTCACCTAGACAAAAACATGAGTGACCCAAGACTCATTAGTGGGGATGGGAGAAATGATCATTTTAAAGCTTTGAATCAATTGAACTAAGTGACCCCTTGGAACACTTTTGGATAAAGAAGGCCATCAAATAGGAATTAAATGGTCAATGGATTTATTTAGAATTTTTTCTTTTTACATAAACATGGAAGCGAGGGTTTACAGATCACCACAAGTAGCCCTCGCTGCATACCACAACATCTAGGGGGCGTTGTTGGAACATATCTAGGAGGTGGAGATTGGTAGGTTTAGGAGTGGAGATGGGTGAGTTTAGGGATTAGGGGTGGTTTAGGTATATTATGGAGAGAGAGGTTGGATCTGTATCAACCTACGTCCCCTGGATGTTGCAGTCTGCAGCGAGATGCTCCTCGATCACCATGCAAGCGGAGAAGTCTCATATTACAGTCGGTCATCCCAATTGCAGATGACAACATCCTAGAGCAACACTGCTCATTTATCACAGGGTACGAATAAATGAATGTACATTTAAGCAGTTTAATATGAAGAGACAGTGCAGATATTCGTTTGTTTTTTACCTACATTGTACAAAACAGATTTAGCATGGACTCGCTTACATTAACGACTTTAGTTCTTGTGCTTGAGCAAAAGAAAATTGTAACTTAATGAGTGTATGACAACCAAAAATGAACACTTTTTTCTTCATTTGGATTGAGGTTGAATGTTTTGGGACATTTTTCTTGGTTTTGTTTGGATTCAGGAAACTGAATTAAAGAAATCCTGTCCTCTCAGGATAGCTGGAATCAGTGTTAGCACAGACACACATAAACTAAATAAAAAAAGATGCAAGCTTCGGGTCTTCCAGTGTTTGTCTATGATGCTGAAACATACAGATATTGGAGTTCCACTCTCCGTGCAACAGATACTTGACTGTCATTGGCTCATCTGTATTCGAGGGGAGGTGCTTACAGATAGGTCAGTTGTTTCGCAAAATGAGTCACGTTTTAAATCGCTCAAAACACCATACCGAAAACAATGTTAATTAGGGATGTAACGCAATAAGCAATATCGTGATATTGCGATAGCGATATTATCATGGTCACATGATGATCTCAAACAATGTCTTTCAAGCAAAAAGTGTTTTTAAAGTATATAGAAAACTCATTCTAACACAAAAGGTCTTTAAAGTTGTGTTAGCACGCAATAGCTACCAGCTATGCTTTATTTTAGTTGCAGATGATTAAAGCATTCCACTGTCTTTGTAAGCTGGAATTTACCTTTAAAATAAAAGTTACACTGTGTCAAAATAACTGCTTAAATGTTCAGTATTCATTTTGGACTTCATACAGTCATATTATCGGATTGTGAATTTTTGATGAGGATCCCTAGAAACTCAAAAGCTAAACATGCATTAAAAACAATTTAAATCGTTTCAGAGATCACCCCCTAGTGGTGATTCATTGTAGTTTCAATACATTTCGAGGTAACAGAGCCTTGTTTACCGAACTCGTATGACTTTTGCAGTTTACTACTGGTTTGGATAAAAAAAAAAAAAAAAAAAAAAAAAAAGAAAGTTTCGAAAGCACCCATCACTACTCATAAGGCGACACTATGGCTCTTCGAAATACAGGAGCGCGCTATATAGTCAACATCGGCTTGGCACCTGCACTAGTATCTACCATAATTCATAAATTGGATGGTTAAGTACATAGTGCATTAAAAATAGTATGTCATTTGGGACACAACAATGGTGTTCTAAGCTGAATTAAGTTTGACAGGCCACTGCGAAGTGTCCATTGCTCCCTGTGCATGATCTTTCAGTGTCACTATTCACAGGTGGAACTTGTGTCATGCATATCAGAAGTATCTGAGTTATGGTGACAAAGAAAATACAAGTTGCACGTCAATGCACTATTCATTTATTTAAAGTAAAGGGTCATATTTTAAAAGTGCTAAACTGAGTGATATTGGTTTTGTTGCAATGTTTAATATGACGCTTTCGTCAATAGTTGCAGTTAAATAGTAAAATGTTGCCTCTAGTGCACTTCATACCCATAAACAACTGTGTTCAAACCACACGTGGGACTAATTCATCTCAATAATAATGCTGCTGCCTTAACTCGCATTTTTATTATTTAAACTTAAATTGTTTTAGAGCTTAAGGGATGTGCAATGACTGGTGGGTAAATTTCCCTCTCCACTTCCTGTGAAATGATCTATCAGAGTACCCTCCTTCCCTTTCCTTTAGAGCCATGTGCTGTTCTTTCATCCCTCTGCGGTGCCTCCCTGAAGCATGTGCGTAGAATACACAGGGACATGTGGTAACAGCTCTACTATTTCTTATTATTCTAACTGAATTAAGTGGAACAATGTTAGATTTTGATGTGAAAATGACAATTTAAGAAATATAGTGGGAAATTACATCTGTTTTGTTGTTATTTCTACATGTTTTCTAGTAACAGAGCACTTTATTTTGAGACCGTGTAAGTAAGAGAACATCTGTAACTTTGTTCAGACTGGGGGAATTGTAATATTTAGCCTAATAGTTGTTTATTACGCATTTTTGCACATTAAAAAGTATAGATTTTAGTTTGTGTATACTGTCAATTATAGATTTTATTTGAAAAAATCTGCAAAAATTGGTATCGACAGGTCACACTTACAAAACAACAACAACAAAAAGCACTTTATAAGACTCTAAAACATCATAATTTGGCCTTACTTTATATACATAAAACAAAAAAAAAACATGGAAGTACATTTTATGTTGGAGGCATATCTCATATTAACAGAGTTGTGGCTTGTATGTGGGACACAGACAGTTCCTTCTCTTCACATGTCACTTAAGATGGCAGATAACCCTGTTAAGTGCACTTCGCAGGGTGCACCTCTAGTGTTTCTTTAGTGTGCTAGCCTTCATTTTGAACTGTAGGTCATGTATTCTGTACTGCACTAGTGTTTAGCAGTTTGGTTGCCACTGTACTACTGTTTCATCAGTATAGTGTACTAAAGATTTCTTAGGTTTAGTTAGTGTACTTCGGGTAACTTACTGTACTAGTTTTACCTTCTGAAGTGGTGTCTGTTAAAAGATATCACCTTTTCTCCACATTAGACTTTAATTCATGAAAAAAAAACGATTCCTAACAGACCATTTGTGAATACCTCATAAAGAGAGGCCAGGTGTGTAGTTGGAATAGCTCTTTTAGCTTTAGTCAAATTACAGAAAGTGGACTTAAATGGGAACCTGCGCGTAAGCGGGCGCGCACACGAGCGTTCTGTGCCCGAGCGCTGTTCATATGCAAATATGAAGCTCGTCACAACACTACTATACTCGGTCCTCCCTCACGCGCTCCTTCCTTTGTTCATAAACTTTCTTTGTTAGGAGGCCACAGTTGGGAGTTTTCCACTCTTTTGTTCAACTAACGAGTAGTGATTTACATTATTATACACAAATTCACTTTAATATCTCTATTCAGAGCCGTTGGTAAGAGTTGACAGGAGCCCCTGACAACAGTCAACAAACAAACGGCGGATAATGAAAAGTTACTCTAACCAAGAACTATAATAAAACACAGCCCATGGTTAAAACCATAATATGCTTGTAACAGTTCATAAAACTATAATTTCATACAGTCCGTGTTTATCCAGAATAAATGTGACCCTGGACGAGAAAACCAGCAATAATGAGCTTTCCATGTATGCTTTGTTGAGACAGGAAATATATGGCCCAAATACAACTATTTAAAAATATTTGCAAAAAATCGAAATAGTTAAAAAATCGTTTAAATAATGTTCTTAGCAATGCATATAAGTACCAGCTTTGATATATTTACGTTGGTCAATGTACGACATATCTTTACATAATATCCTAATGATTTTTGTAATAAAAGAAAAATCGATTGTTTTGACCCATACAGTGTATTTATTGTTGGCTTTACCCGTGCAACTTATGTTAGGACCGGTTTTGTGCTCCGGGGTCACAAACGCATACATAACCGAATACAAATGATATCCGCAGCATTAGCGACCCATGTGCTCCAGCTCACCTGTGTGGGTCCTGATGTGCGCCTTCAGGTGGGATGATTTGCCGTACACCCTGTCACAGCCGTCGAAGGTACAGGGGTGACGCTTGGTGGGGGAGCGGGGTGCACCCCCTCCTACCCAAATCTGCTGAGGGGTGTTATTGTACTGTCCCGGGACAGGGGTGGCAGAGGGGGTCATGGTCGGCGTTGGGGTGGTGGAGTCAGACAACGTGGTGTAGCCGCTCTCTCCGCACGACGAGTTGCTGCTTTCGGAGTAGGCCGACATGGGACGAAACTTGCCGTGCAGGTCGGTGAGGATCTCCGCCACCGTCATCATGTTGGCCCCCTCTAAACGGAGCGTCTCCCGCACCTCCCTGTCCTCGCTCGACCCGTCTGCCTCGCCGGCAGGAAGGCCCTGAGGAGGGGCCTGAGCCGCACCAGACACCGGGGTGGGTCGATGGAGGACGGGACCGCTGGATATCGACACCAGACACTCGGCGGCCAGATAATCCGAATAGGCGAACGACATTTTATCGCGACTGCGTTTAACGACAAAGCAAAAGTTACGACGGAGAGCCTCGTTTCCTGAGTGCGTTCGGTTCTTCTCCAAAGACTTCTAACTCGTTGCTTTTTCTCATCAGCAGCGGTCTCTGCTATCTATCTATAGTAAATACAAACAAAACAAACGATAAAAATACCCCAAAATAAGTAAAAACATAATACGCTACCGGCGTGTCTGCGTTTCAAACCCCAACGTGGTGTCCTACATTGCCCCTCGTTTCATTGTGTCTGCTGCTAGAACCGGCAAAGCCCACGCCACGCCCCCCGGTAGCGAGTTTAGTAATCCTACTACGAAGAAGGCTTGGCTCATGAATATTAATTACGCAACGCGTCGTTGTTCCACTAGTCGCCACGGATTGGCTGAAAGGCAGACGTGAGTAAGTAGGCGGTGCTCAGCAGGCGAATAAACGAATCACGACGAGCTCATGAATATTAAACTGGGATGCGTGACAGGACGCTTCAGGGAGGTTACTAAGCAACTTGAGCGTGACTGAATTGATTTTTACACACTAACATTTGCCGTAGTAGGATTCGTAGTAAGTTCATTTCGCCAGCGTGCAAAGAGAAACACGCACCAAGTGACGTGGTGTGCTGACGAGCGATACGGGCGTTGACCAAAAAGAGACCATTTAATAGTAATCTAAATGACTCTGTGAGAAAAAAGAAAAAATTTAAAGCACAGTTTTCTTCGCATAATGTTCTTTGTGGAGTAAAAGAGATGACTGGCATAATAACATAATTAATTTTTATCACTTGATGACGTCATTGTATAAATGATTTGCGGCGTCCTCTTTAGGCTAACGTTAAATGTTCATAGGAAGCTAATCTACAACACAAGCCATCTCACACGATGAACCTAGTAGCGCGAAGTTCATGAAATTCAATGTTTATTCTTTTCAATTTACACCAAAGATAGGGGCCCCATTTAGACTAAGATCTAAAATCTTCTAAGAAATCCTCAATTTTCTGCAGTTTCCAAACAACATCCACTTTCTATGTACTATTGCAAAATGAACACCTCAGTAAACTGGATCAATACAGGACAGGCTTTCCAAAAACCAGAGAATATCATATTTAATAGTAATATTTACTGTAACTATTTCAGTTGCTTTATTAAAATAACGTATCCAGTTTGATTGCATTACTTTTGGACTACTTTTCTAAATCGGTTTTCAACTGTTGGCAGGGTTAACCTAACAAGTAATACTAAATAATTTATGTCAGACTTTCAAAATCGTTCATCTCTTGAATTAATGGTATAATTATTTAATTTTAAAGCATAGCCACCTCAAAATCAGACTTTTGCACCTCTTTTTTTATATAATTCTCAGAATAAATACAGATTTAAATTCATAATATGATGAATTTGATAGAATTTTTAATCAAATCTTTGCATAGCTGTAAGTAAACACTGGCATTTAATAATGGCTTGGGGGGGAAAGGTTAACCTTAAAAAAAAGAAAGCATATACATAAGACCAAATATAAAATAAAACAGTTATCAAGTAAACATGTGTCCTCTTGCATGTCCTAAAAAACACTTTTTTTTAGCACAGTCAGTGCAACTTAGGAAAGCAAATATTCAGATAACCCCCTTTATTATCATTAACATTTTTCATAGCGACATACATACATAACATAGCGAGATCACACAACATACAGTCACAAAAGATAAAAGTAGGGCAACCTTAAAGCTCCAACAGATGCTGTGAATCATGCATGATGGCCTCCTCCCTTTTTTGTCCATCATATTACTTAAAGGTGCAGCGGAAAAATAGGTATTGCTGTGGAGATAATGGAAAAGAGCATTAGTAGGTCAGTGCATATAAAGGCTAGTTACTTCATGCAGTGTGCTGTGTGTGTTATGTATGGTGCATAAGACACCAAAAGACACCATGAATACCACACACACACAAAAACACATACACACATGTTGGGTTTATAATATAGGACAAAATTCTCTTAAAGTTATAATATCTGCAACTTTGTGCTGAAGTTATTTTGTCATAGGAATTTCTATCGAATAAGAAAAAGATACAAAATAAAAATACTTTTGTTCTATCCCCTGACCTCCTTAACTGACCCATAACTTCACCGCTAGCCCAGCAGATGGTGCCACTAAAAAGTACTGAGATACAGACAAGCCCCAAATTGTGCTGTATATTAAACTTATGTCTAATGCGACTCCATTACAACTTCTTACTATCACTTAAACTTGGGCCTTGTAAATCTTGACATATGAAATACCCTCTTAGAAATATTAGTGTACATATTTGAACCTAAAAGGTATAAAAGTGTACCTTTTTAAAAAGGCACCGCCCCAGTGACAGCTTCCTTTATTTCTGAGAGTGTATTAGTCAGAAAAATCCATATAAAAAATGTATAATTTTCAGTAGACAAAATTATAATAATAATAAAAATAATATAATAATTCAACAGAAAAATGCTTTTTTTTTGTTGAATATGACACTCAACAAACTGTTTGTGGCTCATATAGTGTGACATAGGACAATATAGCCTAGTGCTCATACTCGAGGAGGAAAAACACCTCACTGTCACTGTACCAATAATATATCTAAACTATTTAAATGCTTAGTTTTATGATGTTTTATTTGCAAAGTGAGGGAAAAACATATAACGCAATGCATTACAGTGTTGCATCAGCGCGAATGCAGCGCTTCTCTTGAAATTATACTAACAATATAAAAGTTATTTCTAAAATCAAAAATGCCAAAGCAAAAATACACGTGCCTGAAGGAGAACATTTTTACGAAAGGCCTTTTACTGGCTAAACTCACAGTGGAAAGTTTGGAAAGTAATTATGTTATAAAAGAAATAATATTAACAAAGCCCCTAACAAATTTCTTGCAAATTCACGAGCATGTTATGAGAAGGCAGAGGCGCAGTTCAAGATGTTCATCGGTATGCTGTGCGATTTTGTTAGCTGGATGGTCCCCTGGTGGGCATCTGTCCTCTGATTGGTGTCTGAGTGTCCAGTGGGTTTTTTACAAAGGCTTAACTCAACATCTATCCATACACTTATGTGCTCATATTTTCCTAGTAATGGTCTCTTCTACGCAGTGCAGGGTATCACCTATGGCTATGTCTCTAGTGCTCCGAGATCTCAGTTTGATTATATTGCTCATCTTTTTCAGTGGTAAGTGTTTAATATTTTCTTATTTAATATCCTCATTTGATTATTAAGAAAACATATAGAATTGTAAGTATTTTTTGGATGTTTTTTTTTAAAGCTGACTGCCACAAACTGCACCAAGATCAACATTGCAAGTCAACTTGCCCTGGTAAGAGTATACATAAATGTTAATAAATATGTTTTTGCTATTCATCTATACATATTCAGATAGATATTCCACACAAACATTTATCTATATAAGTATTTATGTAAGCATTCAATAAAACATACAAAAGTCCCTAAATGGATATTTTGCCCAATTTAGCTCACTTCTGGGTATCTGATTCATCTTTACAGATGTGCAGAAAGGGCAAAGGCACACATATAGATACAGTACAACCATAGCAAGTGCCTGGAAAGGTCCTTCATCAGGAGGCAGTCAGTTAGCTTTGGACTGTGTTGTTGACATTGATGTTCGACCAGGATGTCCAGAAATTATATTAAAGGTATGTTCTGTTCTATCAGTTATATGTAATAATTTTGTCATCCATATATGCTTATATTTTGTTTCATGTTTGCAATCATGTATCATGAATTCCATAATTGTTTTATTTATTTGTGTGAAGCTAAGAAACATTCAAATAAAGCACAGCTCATTTAAAAGAGACAATTTGGTGCTACGCTTGAAGAACATAAGGTGAGTTTTGTTGTGCTTTATTCACACCTATTACAAATGACATGTAATTTATCTTTCAGAATGTCAGAATTGAACACAATACTTCATTTGATGACTATGCTCACACACTATTGCTGCTGTAGAGAGTTGTTAAGAGGTTGAAGGTCCATCTGGTGTTTTGATTTCTCAGAGAGTCATTGGAGAAGAACCCCCTGCGGTTCTGGCTCGAGGGGGGAAAGGTCACTAAGCTCTGCTCACAGGAGGCTGAGCAGGTGTGGACCCTCAATATCAAGAGGTCCATTCTAAGCATGTTCCAGACCTCTCACTCGGAACGAGCCAGAGAGACAGTGAAGGAGGTGAGAGGGACTACATGCAAGTTTGTAGTTCGCTTTTATACAAAGATTTTATGCCCATTTTTGAGAGGCATAAATGTAGAGTTTGTAAAAAAAAAAAAAAAAAAATTAAGTGGTTATTTTAATAAAGCAATGCATTCAAAAGTTTAGTTTTTTATTTAAAAATTAATACTTTAACTCAGGAAAGAATTCATTAAATTGTAAAAAATGAAAAGCACAAGACATTTATTATGTTACAAAAGATTTCGTTTTCAAACATTTCTATTCATAAAAATTGCATTTCCACAAAATATTAGCACAAATGTTTTCGACATTGATAAGAAATAAGCAAATTAGAATATTTTTTATATTTGTGTCACTGAAGACTGATTAAATCATAGGAATAAATTAAAATGTAAAACATACAGTATTTAAAATATATTATATTAAAACAATTATTTTATTTGCAATAATGCTTTACTATATTACTATTAAATAATTATGCCTTGGTGAGCAAGAGAAGTTTGTTTTTTCGAAAACATAAAAAAAATCGTACTTCGATAAATCGATACAATTTTATTGTAATTTTAAACAAAAACAAATAATCAAAATATTTTTCTTACTTTTGATGTTGTTGATCCAGTGCGGTCAAATCAACCTTTTAATCTGAAATATAATTTAAAATAAATAATTTTTAAATAATGACCACTATATATTGGTTAAAAAGTGTTACCTGTTCTTTCATAAGTAAAGTGTAATGATCTTCTCTGTTATGACAGGGCAGAACACGGGTTACTTGACCAGTATTGTGTTTGAGGCTGAAGACAGATACGGTGGACCATCGGTTCAAGAGGTTTCCAACACAGTGAGGAGACTGTGTGCTCATCTTGCAGATCAACAGCAGGTCAGGCGCTGGCTTACTGCATTGAAGCTTTTCTTTCTTTCGAGATTGATCAGTTTCTCTCACTCTTCTCCATCCCCCTTAGCAATCAGAGCTTCTGCTGAATCTGGTGCTTCAGTTGAGAACCTTGTCATCCCATCAGTTGAGAAACCTGTGGCAGGAAGCCTCCTTCAAATGTCGAGATGACTGGTTGGTCCTTAAACTATTAATACATACATTCAAAATAACATAAAACATTAAGTTTTGTTAATTAATATATTCTGTGACTTCATATACATCAATACTTTGATAAAATCATGGTACACACTCCAAAAATAGTAATATTTTGACCTGATCAGATACAATGATTTTTTAAATTAAAACAATTAAATTAATTTAAAATTAATTAAAAAATTGTGAAATTGTGTCTTTTATAAGTGAAAAATAATTTAGATAATTTGCTTTTTAATATTAGGGGAGTAACAATTTGATTTTGTGCTCGCTTGCAATAATTTTGCAGTCTCCTGAAAAACGTTTTTTTTTTTTTTGTGATTGGAATAATACGAGGAGGGAGAATGCAAAGTTTCTCTGGGTGTGCAATACTTTTGTGAACTCAAGAACACAGAATTTCTTTTAAAATGAATGCAGTGCTTTTGGAAGAGAAGGCAAATGTTTTAAGAAGAACACAGTTTCACCGGAGAATGCAATACTTTTGCAAAAAAAAAACAACATTTACTTCTTACATAAAGGTTTGAAAGTTTTATTTCAATGAATGCAAATATTTTGCATTACTTGCAAAATGCAATACTTTTGTGAGTAATAAAGCAATTAGATTTATATTCACATTATACAGAAATCACAAGTAATTTTGTTTTAAATAAATGTTATATTTTCATTTTCTGATGGTAATGTTGGTTCTGGTGTTATGACAGGCAGCCTCTTGTAGATGCACTGTCAGCCTGTGGAACTGAGGATTGCATCCTTGTCACTACAAACCTGATCATCAACAAAGAAGTTGACCAGGAACATGTTCTACCTCTCCTCAATACTATCAGCTTTGCTACCCATCCTACCTCGACCATGTTGAGCCACCTCAGTGTATGTTTTTGAGTCATTTAATAGAATAATTAAAGTAATTGTAATACAGAAGTGAAAGCTTCTTAAACAGAGTGCTGTTCTGCTGGTCTTTTCTCCTCCAGGCTTTGCTACAGATACCTCTTATCCGTCCAAAAGCTCTACTGGTCGTGTCTTCACTGGTCCATGGCCTTTGTCAGTGGGAACAGGGTCCATGTAATGACATCTCTGAAGTCCAGCAGTTCATCCTTGTTCTGAAGCAGAGTCTCGATGCAGGATGTGAAGTGGATGATCCTTTGCAGATCACAGAGGTACAGTCAGTGCAAATTGTTCTTTACTCATGACAACCTGTTGAAAATTATGTAATCAATACTTATTTTAGATAATGTATTCTGACAATATAGTTATAGATATAGTTACCTACAATTGTTTGTAGATTTGAGAAGGATATCAATGACCCTTGAGAGAGATTAAAGGATTAATCAAAGTTCTACACTAATTGAATGCCGATTAGCATATTCATTACCAAAAAACCAAAACAAATAAAATAAGTGGAACAGAATGGGTTAAAGTTATTGCTGGGTGCATGCCTCATTGTAAAAGATTTTTGCTTTTTACATAGAAATAGTGGGAGTAATGCCACAAATGGATGCATTTCATACTGAACCCAGAATATCGTTTTAAAGTGCTCTGTACCTCTGTGTAGCTGCTGCATGTGTTGAAAGCAGTGGAGAATGCCGGAGCCGCTGCATCGGATCTCATCCCCACCCTGAGCCGCTGTGTGCACAATCATTCTGTGCCGCTGGAGCTTCGGCTGGCGGCTGTACGAGCGTTCAGGAGAATTCCATGCCATCATGATGTCGGTATCATCAAATAATTTAAGATACACTGTAGTTGTAACACTTGACACAGATACATGTGCTAACACGTTTATATTGATGTTATTGCAATTATGGCATGACTTATGTTCTTGCATCATATGCTTTATGTTATCAGAGGACAGCCCTTGCTCAGGCATTTCAAAGTCAGCAGGAGAATGTGGAGGTTAGAATCGCAGCATATCAGCAGCTCATGACCTGTCCAAACCAGGAGATTTTCACAATTGTGAAGACAACGTTGAGCAATGAGACGTCTAGTCAAGGTATTGAGTTATCGAATAGTATTTATTATCATTAACTCAAATGTTTAACATTTAAATTTAATTCTCCTAGTATTATTCTGTTCACATAATATATTTAAAATAAAAACAAAAACAAAAGCGTGTTCAGTACAGATAAATTAACAATGCAATTATGTCTGCATCAGTAGTAAGTTACCATTTCTTGAGAATGATCCAAATATGTTCTGCATTGAAGAGGTTTCATATTTTTCTAGTACTCTGCAGCTGTAAAGTGCTAAATTCTCTCTGGTATCTCCTCAGTTGGGGCATTTGTTTGGAGTCACCTTTTCAATATCCAAAAAACAGAAGATCCTTTGAAAAAGGACCTAATGGAGTCACTACCGGATGATATCTTAAGTAAAGACTTTGAAGCTGAAACATGGAAATATTCTTCACATATGGACTATACAGTGGACACAGGTACTAGACTACACATCTTTTAATTTCCATTTGTTTCCAGTATTTTTTTACACAGATGTGTGTGTTTTTATCTCCAGGAGTTGCTGCTGCTAACATCGAGGGAGCTGTAGTTTTCTCACCTGAATCTTTTCTTCCACGTTATGCAATGGCAAATCTGACAGTTCACATCCTAGGCAGAGCATTCAATCTTCTGGAGGTGAAAATCAGATCTGTTTGACATCTGTTTGTTTCATAAAAATCTAAATTGCCCCTATTTACTATACTTTTCCTGGCCTAATATATAATTTTTTTAGATCAGCCTAAGAATGGAAAACCTTGAGCATGTTCTGAAGAAAATCTTTGAGGAGCGTCCTCTAGCATCTGCTGATCACTCCAGACCTAGCGGTCAAACAGACTCTATGAGGCATGAACAGCACGGTCGAAACAGGGGCGAGAAACAAGGAGGCAGTGATGGCTGTGAGTCCACAGCTTTAAGTTCCATCAAGACTAAGGTGAGAGTCTTGCAGATTATGATTTTATGTCTGCTATTTGACTCCACATCAGGGATGACCAACATTTCTGTTTAAGTTCACAGAGCAAAGGAAAAGAGACAGTAGCCTCCGATGCTGGATGAATGTGAAGATGTTTGGCAAAGACCTCGCCTTTATGACCTGTGATGACCTCCATGCGTATCAAAGAAAGCTGTCACTTAATACAGCTGGTGTTGTTGTCAAGTTGTTAAAGGTAAGCTCAAATTTCCACTATTAACTATCTATCACCTTCAACTTTTGCCTCATTACACTCCTAATTGGCTGCTAATAAGTAGTTTTAATAGTTAGTAATGTAGTAGTTACTTTAGGCATGGGACAGGGTTAAAAGGTCTTAATAATTGTTGATCAAATACAATTTTACCTTTACTTTTTCAATATTATAGCTACAAAATGTGAATAATATGCATGTAAGCATTATTTTATACTAACCTATAACTAATTTCATAAATACATGTGACTTAGAATGATAAAACCTTAATACAACAAGTTTAAACAGAAGATTAAATGTAAGTGCTTTTATATAGTGATAAGCTTTACATTTCTGCTTTTACACCATTACATCTTGATGTGGTGAAAAACTTTATACCATAAATGCTGCTGAATTAGCTTTATTTCGAACGCTGAATATTCTTTTAAAACAAATAATATAATTGTCACCTTATTGTATCAGCAAAATTCTAAATATGTCTTTTGTATATTTTCCACTTTTATGTTGTAATGCTATAATAAGTGTTGATGTCTTTCCTTTTTCCAGGGTCAGGAGATTAAAATCAGCCAAAGGCCAATTGTTCTGGCAGAGGAACTGCTTTTACCATCTCTCTCTGGATTACCCATGAGGCTAAGCATCAATATGTCCACTCTGTTCTCCCTCAGACTTAAAGGCATTGCTAACTATAAGAATTGGTCGCATTTCTCTCTGGCTGGCTATGTGAAACCAAAGTATGTGTGATGAAGTTTTGGAAAGGGCAGTGTGTAGTCAGGTTGAAGCCATGATGGCGAGTCATCTCCTGTTTGTGATTTTACACAGTGCACTGGTTGCCATATCCGTGAGAGCTGGAGTGGATGGAGCGTTTGGTCGTGTAGGATTAGAGTGGGTCTCTCAACTCAAAACCTTCACCAGTTTGGATGGAGCTGTATATCTACACCATGGACAGAGCCTGAAGGTGGTTCTCAATACTCCAGAAGATGTCATGGATGTACTGACCTTCAAGTATGAACAGGTTTTATGTTTTAATATATATAATAATTTTGATATTTTATTCGGGAGAAATTATGGTGCAAATGTTATGATACCATTATGAAAAATATATTATTATATAATTACTTGTTTCTGAAAACTTGTAAAAAAAAACATTGTCCTGTCAAGTGGTGTGACTATATTCCAGAACGTCAGAAACAGGACGTTAAATCAGTTATCAATTATATAAAATGTCATCTAAAATAAAATATACTAACATATACTGTAAGAATAATTATTTATAAAAATGTGTATTTTGTAGTATGCATACACTTATGTAATGAAAATACGGTAACAATACGGTTATTACGGTAACATTTTATTTTATGGTTACACCTATTAGTTGTTTATTAGCATCCATATTACTAGAATATTAGCCATTTATAAGTGCTAATAAGGCCTTTTTCTACATGACCTTATTCTACATCCCTAATCCTACCCTTACTAGCTATTAATAAGCTTATTGTGGAAAAAGTAATTAATAGTCATAGTTAAGTGTTACCTATTCTCAAGTGTTACCGTTACTACTTACATTGTACATTGTAATTCAGTTTAATTCTGGATATATTGTATATATACAGTATCTCACAAAAGTGAGTACACCCCTCACATTTTTGTAAATATTTTATATCTTTTCAAGGGACAACGCTAAAGATATGAAACTCTGATAGAATGTAAAGTAATCAGTGTACAGCTTGTATA
>JAUCNO010000385.1:2575340-2606231 GCA_032353835.1 Enteromius viviparus | reverse complement strand
AGAACAACCTATTAGTTCCACAGTAACTTCTTATTAGTTATGCAGTAAGTAAGATACAGTATTCTAAAGTGTTACCGTTTTTTTTCTTTTTCCCATTCACTTTTTCATTTTTCATTCACTGGGGATTTGTCAGTATAAAGTTCCAACCAAGCTGACAAGCTCTGAGATGATTCACAACATTAGAAACTGAGCTACCATTCCTATGAGCATTTGAAATTACTTTTACAGCATAAAATGACTGATTTTTAATGCAGTTTTTTTAATCGCCAGGACACTTTTCTCAATACTAAAAGGGGTCATATGATGTTGTTAAAAATAATATTATTCGGTGTAATGCAATGTTTTTTATGTGCTTTAAAGTTTAAAAACACACTATTTTCCACATACTGTACATTATTGCTTCTCCTCTAAGCCCCGCCTTCCTGAAACAGGTCAATTTGTACACAGCTCATCGTTCTAAAAAAGCAATCTGTGCTCTGATTGGCCAGCTATCTAGTGCATTGTGATTGGCCGAATACAGCAAGCATCTGACAGAAATGTTACACCCCTCACCATAACATGATATAGTGTCCTGGCGCTATGACACAAAAACAATAAAACTATTACAAATGATGCATTTGTTGCATCCAGTGGGGACTGATTATCATGACTTAGTACTATCTTCTTACTTATCACGTTGCATCGTGCCTCATAAACATAACACCATGTCTGCATTTTTTGATCGGAGAAACAACAAGTACTACCCTTCACTGCTCAAAACTCGTGTTTGAATCGCAATAGCAGGTTCTTTAAACCTACCTTTAACCTACTTAAAGGTTGTGAGTCAGAAGCACCAGACTGTCCTTGCAAAGTTGGAGATGGATGGAGGGAGAGACAGATTGACTGATAGCTTGATAGACCAATAGATATATTGATAGATATACAGATGGATGGATGGTAGGTAGATCTGTCTCCAAAGATTTATACTCCTTAGTATTTAATTTCTCTATGGACAAAATAATGTGATTTTTATTTCCAGAACCATAAAGTTTTGCTACATAGTTATTACTTCCTGAAACAAAATTGGAACAGTTGGAACATAATTTATTGTGATGTGATGACTCTTGGCCAACTTTTTATGTTCTGCTTCACTTCACAGTGCAGTTGGAGAGAAGTCTGGAAGATGGCCAGAGACAGTATTCTATAGATGCTGGCTTTCTCTTGCCAAGTGCTGTCAGCATGAGAGCTCTTGGGTTACTGAGGCAAAGGGGCCCAGAGTGGAGCTCTGCTGTGAGGGTCAGGTATGGTGTACAAGGTAAGTGATTTCTATAATCTATAATAATATCCTCTTTAAGACTGCAGTGCAACAGAGTGTTCATTCACTTACTGTATTTATTTTTTTAGAGGATTCACAGAACATGCAGGAGTGTCACATGACCCAGAACCTCCACAGCGAGTCTGACCCAATCCAGACGTACCGTATAACAGCAGTGCATGAACTACACTGTTCCCATTTCACCAACATTAACCACAAGGTCAAATTTAACGTCTGGCAAATACAATGGTTTCACAGGTTTAATAAGCTTCCTGCAATTGATTCTTTTACTGATTCCCATTTGGGTTTTGCACTGTAATGCACATAATATGGTTCATTATAAAAGAAATGGTAAACCTTTGATTAGACGATTGTTTCCACCAACAGATTCACCTTAAACATGAAAGGAGCCCTATCAACGTCCAGTCATCGCTTGATGTAAGCTTTGGAAAGCAGTGGAACCAGAGCAGCAACAAACACAGGATCCTCTTCAATCAGTCGCTCAGAAACCAGTCTGGACCCGGCCTCACCAGTTATGCTGTGGAGGTTCGGCTTTACTAAATCATTCAGACTGAATCTAGACTATGTACATCAAAGTGTTCTACCGTATTGTCAGATGTTCAGGCTGTGGTCTTCATTATGATTATGTACGATAATAATATATACTGCCTTTTCCAGCTCAGCCTGCGGCTTCTAGACAGAGGACTGAGTTACAGAACTCAGCTTCTGCACTCTTATTTCAAGAAGCAAAAGTCTGAGAGCAGTACCCACCTGAAAATCAACTACAACAATCAAATGCCTCTGGTAGCTGGCGTCCACTGGAAGGACGTGTCAACAAAGACCTCCCTTCAAAAGTGGGAAGGTAAGTAAGGTTATATTCTGTTATATAATCTAACTCTCATTTGTAAAGTTGTAGATTTTAGAGAGAGACAGTATATCGGGCCCATATCTATTATTTGACAATATTAGAGATTTTTCTTTTTCATTTGACATATTGGTCAACTTAGAATCTTTGGTAACACTTTATTTTGATGGTCCATTTTGACAATGGTGCCTGTCCCTGGTCCCTGTTTGCACCTGTCAACTAACTCTCATTAGAATATAAGTACAATCTCTAATTAATATCTGCTAACTCTTTATTGTGATGGTCCCCCAAAAGACGCTCTACTGACTATAAGTAACTTTGCAAGTACATATCAACTTATTCTAACCGTAACCCTACCAGTCTACTAATACTCTGCTAGCACTCTATTGAGAGTTAGTAGATATGTAGGTGCAATGTTACTTATAATCAAAAGAATACGTTTAAGGGACCATCAAAATAAAGTGAAATCTTTAACTGTGCATGTGCATGTTAATCTGCTTTTTTTTAAAGTTCACTTAAAGTTAATCTAGTAAATCTAAATACTAATATTGAATACTTGTAAATGTAATCTTTAGCAAATCCCAAAATATCCATATATCTTATTGTACATTATAATATTGCAATGCTTAAATTTACTCTAAGCATTTAATGTTATTGAATAAAACTTTTACCCCCGGTTTTATTGACCAGGCTTAATCCTAGTTCTAGACTTCAATTTGAGCCGTTTTAACTGAAAGAAACTTGCACTGATTGATCCTAAAGATACTGTATACAAGTGACTTTGTTTAGTCTCACGATGGACACCAGCAATGTATGCATGTTTATAAAAAAAATACTTGATGGTCTTAATTGACCTTTGGCATAATCCTGATTTAAGATAACCCTGTAGTGTTTTAGTCTTGCTTAATTTAGAGCAGCGATTATAAACCAGGGGGCCAGGAGCCCACTAGGGGGCCTCTGCACACTTTCAAGTATTTAAATTTAATACATAATAATTAATATCTTAATATATAACAAAAATAATAATACATTTAAATATATTTAAATAATAGTATCCCCTCTCAAGAAGACCATACAATTCTTAAAACGTGGAATTACTTTTTGAAAATGTAAAAAATCATGATACATTAATCAGTTCTCCCAGTTTCTGTCAATAAAGTTTAGAAACAAGCAACATTGTCATAATTACCATATATATATCTCAACCTATATGGGTTGGAGGCTTTGATTTAGACAGAACAGTAAAGAATTTTGTAGAAGTTATTAGCTATAATATAACAAAAATAATTACTGGCTTATCATTCTCCTGAATTTAATAGCAGCATATCCCTATAGATTTTATTGGAAAGGGCGTATTTGAAAGAAACTTTGCAGTTCATGGTAATATTCTAGTTTATGTACTGTACTTCGTTCATTATGTTCACAGGTTCATTCAACATGGATACCCCCTGGCTCTATATGTACATAGTTCAAAAACTAACTCAGCCCCAGCGTGGCATCACGCAGTTCAGCTCTGAGGTCACCACACGGAAACTAGTGAACATCCGAGGTGTCACCCTGGAGGTTTTCTACAAGGATAAAGGCAAAGAACGACAAGGCCAGCTACACCTATTTACCCCAACTGTCAGTTATATTAAGGTGTGCTTATCTCCTATCATCTCTCAATTCAAGTATTTGAAGTTTAGCTGTAGATTTGTTCATTTGGTCCCCTGGAGAAACCTGTATATAAGTGCACGATCTTAAGTATAATGGTGTCATTGAAGGTTAGTGGATGGACCCTGTTGGGCAAGCGTGGAGTTAAAGCTTCATACTCCGTCAGCACAGCCTGGACACCAGCATTACATGGGCAAATCTACATAATCAACGGCAAGCAAGTGAAGACTCTGGAAATAAGTGCAGGCTATGGCAAGCAGGACCTCAATATATCCGCAGTTCTCAGTACTCTGGATAAGGTACCAGAAAATGGGTTATCTGCTCTTGCAGTTCCTAAATGTGTCCTACTCATCCAACTTCATAGTTTTTTTTTCTTTTGGAGCAGAAGCTAAAGAAAAGGCTTTTGATGATGACGATGACCCTGTCAGATCTCAAAAACCCTTACGCAGAGCTACAGATGGAGGGTGTCATAGAGGAGATACGAAAGGAAAGGAAGGTTTATCAGAAAAGATGGAAGCTAAATTTCAGGTGGAATATGTAAATGACTGTACAGTAATGATAATGGTGACATCAGTAGGAACACAATGGCTTTATCTACAGTGCTTTAGTACTCAGTATCTATAAGTGTGTTTAGTTATGTTTGCTTCTTCCAACAGACAACCATTTAAGTTTCTTCCTCAGAGTCTCTTCCTACAGGAGACATTTACAAGTGATCTACATCAGAAAGTGTACACTTTGGAGTCAAAGGTTCTTGTCCATGGAAACAAAAAAGCCATTCACATCCTTACTCTGGGTTTTCAGCCACAGCAGCCATATGTGAGTGTAAAATCAACACTCTGTGTAGTAATTGTCTTTATAGACTGTACTACAGTATTAATGTAGAAGTCTTGGTTGCACTATATTTTGCAGTACTTACAATGTACTTACCTATGAAAGTACTGTAATATAAGGTTTAGGGTTTACGGTTTAAAAGTTAGGTTTAGGGCTAGGTTCAGGGTTAGTACCTAGTTATTATGTAGTGTTTGTAATTACTATACTATAATAAGTGCATAGTATGGAACAGGACTGTAAATAAAGTGCACATCTTTTACCAAAATCAGAAGATCCTTTGTAAGCTTACTGGCTGGCTTTGTTAATAGATTTTTTATGTAAAAGCTAGGGCCATAGACACACTGCTTACATGTATTTTTAACAGTTCAAAACACATTTATATAATTATACGCATTTATGTTTTAGACACAATATTGCCAGTTGCTTTGGTCTATTTTTGCTGTAGCAATGAAAGTAAACCCAAACAAAACAAAACCAGAATCAACCTTTCAGAGTCTCCAAGCAAAACACTGTAGCAATATTCCTGCAATCAAGCTTTCAGTGAGTAATTCAATAACTCACTCATAAATCTTTGCTTTTCTAAACATATCAGGGGTGTTTGAATGAATTGAAGCTGAGTGAATGATTCAATGACTTGTTCATAAAGATGGTCACTTGTTTTTTTTTTTAATGGTTAAATGAACAATTCAGTGAATCACTCAAAAAGACAGTGGAACAGAAACATGAAAATAAGCATAATTAGCTTCTAGATTGCATTCTATGGGGGCTTGCATGGTGCCTAAACACCCTACTGACCCAGACACTTTTTTCATTTCAGAATGAATCAGTGTTTTTGAACAAATCCACTGAATGCATGATCAAATGAACCATTATAAAACAGGACAAGGCTAACAGTTGTATAATGTGGTTTATTTTAGGTGTGCTCTTCAATAGTCCAATCTTTCAGCACTGAGAGAATTCCACAAGACTCAAAGATCTGTGTTACTATCCAAAACCACCAGGTAAACTAGCAGAAATATGCATCTCAAAGCAATGCCAAATGATCTAACTATAGTGTTAGATACTAAAGTGTAATTTTAAATCTTATATAGCACTATCATTTCTAAGTGGGTCCACATTTTGTCTTTGTAACTGTCAATGTTGTGTCTTCACCTCTCTGTGAAGACTGCTCGTGAAATTCAGGGCAGGTTGTGGACTGGAAAAGATGAAATACTTGCAGCTTTTGGTCAAGTGCAACTTCATGACCTAACTACATCTCAGCAAGGTTTTACAATGAAAGCCAACCTGTCCCAGCTATTTCAGGTAATCAGTGATATACACTTCATTTATACTTTTACTTGCCTCTAATCTTTTGCAAGTGTCTAGAGTGTTGAATGTACTCTGTTCTAGATTATCTTAATTCAAAATACCTGTAAACAGTCGAAGTGACTGTCTACATCACTGAAACTTCAACCAAAACAAATGAATACATAAAAGTGCTTCATGAACATCAACACAACAATAAAATGCACATATTATGTATCTTTTATTTATTCAAACCGTCACAGCATTATTGTGTACCTTTACAATTTCTTTTTCAGACAGATTTCCCGACCTCTGTCAGCCTAGATTTCGAGGTGCTCAGGAATCACAGGAACAACAGCGAGTTTGAATATCATTCTGAAGGGAAAGTAGCCATTGACGACAAGAATCTTCATGTAAATACCTTCGAAAGGGGCATTTTGCGAGTAATTAATTGCACATATTTAGTTCAGAGTTTTGTTAATCGTGGTAACAGCGTTTGTTTTATTTTCATGACATTTCAGGCTAATGCAGCAGTAAATGTGTCTCCTCTTGGAAACATTGGCGGTTCTATCAGCCTGAAGGCAAATGAAAAAAGTGCAACACTTCGCTTTAATCTAGACAACAAGATGGCAAAGGGCATCAGTGCTATGTTTGTCCATGCTTGCTTTCATCAGACCTTATTCCCAGGGGTCACTTCTGATGGTCATGTTCATTTAGCTGCAAATTTGTCTTCAGAGAGGTAAACTTATATCATGTCTTATTGTGAAACAACATGTTCACTTTACTGTTTATTACCCATATTTTCTTTTTCCTCTCTCTAGTCTTTCCTTACAGTGTACAGTGAAAAAGAAAGAGGAGACGTTTAGTGCTCACTTACGTGGAACTCTTCCGCATGATCAAGAGCTTCAGCTATCTCTTTCAGCCGATATTTTCAATGCAATACAAGATCTAACTGCTTTACCTAATTCAGCTAGTCTGGCTGGAGTACTAACCCAGTCAAAGGGTATAACTGAAGGTAAGTCCAAGATCATTGTGCTAATAATGCATTTACTTGAATGTGTTTGTCTGATATGTACATGTCAGTGTTTGATATTCTCATGTTGTGTGTTTGTGTCGCAGGAGAGCTGACTGTAGTAGTGGATGATGCTGTGTATGGTCTGGAAGTGACTCGTCAGCATGAGAGGAAGTCTGGAGAAAATCTTGCTTTACTTTGTCTAGTTGCTATGGAAGAGTCACTGTGTGTAAACATCAGCAGTAATCTAACACATTGTGGGTGCAGAAGTTTTCACGCCCAGCTGTCACACTCTATCCCTTGGCTTCGTTCTGCAGGTATGTTCAGCAGCATTAGCAGGCTCTTGCTATTGCGGTGTTGTGGAGTGCAGTATGTTTCTGTCTCTATCTGTTGGAGCAGGTCTTCCGTTGAACAGCAGCGCAAGTGTGAATGTGAACTGGAGTAACAGCAATGTCTGTGCCCAACTGGAGCTGCATACAGGAGCCAGCGGCCTAACAGCCACACTGGAGCAGAGTTCACCCCTCACCACACAAACTACAGGACACTCTCAGGTTAGGGAATCACAGCCATACAGTAATTGTCACTCGCTAAAAGGCTCCCATAGTTCTCAGATCTCATTGACACCAGCTGACACAAGAAGAACAAATGAAGTATTTGTGCAGTTTCTTTTTCTCCTTGTTCCTCTTATATGCTATTGAATTAGCTGAACTTCCTGGCTGTATGCAAACAAAGAGTTGGCTGTGTATTAATGAATTCACCAGATTCAAATGACGAAAGTCAAGATTTTCTGCGAATAATGAGTAATGAGTCATATGAACTACTTTATGGAGTTTTTATGGTACTTTTTTGTCCTTCACAGTCATAATATTTCATTCTGCTTAAATTTGTTCATACTCACACTCAAATGAACATTGGAGTGTCCATGAAAGTGCAGATGGGAGCATTTTTGGGCATTAAAAATGGTGCAATTATCAGGAATTTGGCAAGCGAAAACATTAGCAAAACATGTTGCACAATTCATTTAAATTCTACTTCCATAAATGTTGTGCCTGGATGGGAAACTCCTACAAACTAACAAAATAACTGTATCCATGCCTTTTCAGTGCTAATTTTTCACTGCACATATTTAAAAAAGTCCTGACAAAATTATTTTAACACCTAAAGATGGTTTGTGCTGGAGCAAGCTGTTAGTAAATCTGGCTCTTGGTTGTCATTGATATGGACCAGAACACTGAGACAGTTTTCAAAATATCTTGCATTCAACACAATATTTATTAAGCAAACAGTTTTGGTGATCACTGATTCCACTGTAGGCATTTTACAGTAAGTTTCATAGAAAAAAGAAAGTAATGAAAATTTGGAACAACTTCATGTCAGAAAACACATTTTTAGGTTATATATATCCCTTTAATATTTCTCACGTTGTTTAAAATGTTTTTATATAGGAAAGGGGTCCTTGTCATCAAAAAGTTCCTGAACTAGCAGATTTTGCAAGAGGAAGAAAATGAATATGCTAGCCTTGAAACCTCCAAATAGGTTGAACTTGGATGTGTGTTTGTTTTGGAAACACTTGTAATGCTTAGCTTAATCTCACTTAAACACAGAGTAAACATGATTTGTTGGAGAGTAAGCAAGCATCGGTTTAGTATGCATTGGTATCCATATGGATGCCCCAGAAACCTCTTCTACACTCTGGGTCATTTTCCATGTTGATGAAGGGAAATGCCTCTGATTCCACACTCCTCTCCTACGAGCAAAGCAAACTGAAGGCACAGAGGCTTGTTTTTACAGGTGAACTGCACAGAGGGGATCAACACGGGCCGCCTGCTGGGCGTCTGCTCTGGGCAAGAGCAGGAAGACTCACTGAAGGTACGTGGGTGAGAACATTCAAGAGCGTTTTCTTCTTTTGTAGAATGGTTGAGTGATCATTGCGAACATTGTGGATTGTGTTTTATATCATATGGTGAGGGACATCTGAACCCATCGTGATTTTTGTGTAGGTTGGAATCAAAGCCAGTTGTTATAACTCCCAGAGTTCAGCTTTCTCGTTTGATCTTCAAGGTCACTTCGATACCTCCAGGTAGTAAAGTCTTGTTGGAGATATCACTAAAGTACAGCAATTCATTCTATGCTTTTTATTTACTATAGTGTACATGGGTGTGTAGACTATCTAACCAGTTTTGATGTCTTTTGTAGCATTGGACTATTGGCAAACATTTCCCACAACATAACTGCTTTACAACCATACCTGCCATTTGAGTTTCACTCAAAATCACAGGTATGACAGGTTTAATGTTATCAGATTACTAGCACAAAAACACTATTTATTTTCTAATCTAAAATATCTAGTTATGTGCACATCCCAAAATGACTAGTAATCATCTTAGAAATAAAATATCAAGTTTGCATTTATGTTTTTGTTTTATGTAAAAATGGCTTACATGTTGTTGCATTACAGCTGAGCCATGCACGCTCTTCAGTTAAAGGTACTGCAGAGCTTCTGGTTGGTTTGAGCGTCTTGGCTTTTGAAGCAGAGATCTCCAGTACAAACTCTGGCTTTAAACAAGTGCTGGTGTTCAATCACTCAATACCTCAGGTAGTGAAATTATTTGTCAGTTGTAATATTATATGTTCCTTAAAGGTACGGTCACATTTACAAATGATCATTGAAATGCAGTCATTCCAAAAGGCATTCATGCTGTCGAAAATTTCAAATAAGTGCAAAAGATTTCCCCACATAGATTTCACATCGGATTCAAGCTGGTCACTCAAATGTTTTTTCACTACACTATAGTCAATGAACAATTGGCCACTTTTTTAAACCACAAAAATATGACAGAAATGTATTTATTTGCAGTGCTGGGTAGTAGTAGCTAATAATTTAGATTCCATTATCAGATTCTGTACTTATAATTAAATTCTATTACATTAAACATACTCGTAATCAGACTACAATTACATGATTACAGTTATATTTCAAACACATGCACAAATTTGCATAATCTCTTATTTGCATGAAATGCAGGGAGTCAAGCACCCCAAATAATCTTATCAGCTCAACCTCTTTCACCAAAAATATATTTACTTTAAAATAGCCGCAAGGTAAACAAATTAATAAATGAATGCATTAACATGTTCATGGTTCTCTGATGGTAGTGGTCAATGACATGCAGGTAAACAAACTAAATATATTTGATCTTTTTTAGTGAGTGTGTATTAAAATTTTTAATATTAAAAATATATTTATTTTATTTGTTTCATTTATTTTTGACATGTTTGTTATTTCTTTTTGCTTAAAAAAAAAAAAATCAAACGAACCCACTGCAGCTCCTCCATGAATCCCAGTTTGGGAAACCTTGATGTAATGTAATGTTTAATGCACTTCATGTTCATTAGTCATTAGTCATAATGCAGAATCAGCTACAAACCAGACTTGAGTAGTTTAGTTCACAGAGTGTATCTTTCTTTTGAGTTTAATTTGATCGCAACTTATGGATGCACTAATATTTAGGGATGTACTGTAAAATTTTAGGTGAATGCAGTCATCTCAGTAGGAATTTCGTGAGAAATTAGCTTGAGTAAGTGGTGCGTTGTGCATTGCACTGCTGATAATAGATTCTTTACTCAAGTTTCTCGAATTTGACCATACCTTAACAGTACATACTTTTTTGCTGTGTTACATTTTGAAAAATGTGTTATTTCTGTACCACTAGCTGCACTTACTGCCCAAAAATCTGACAGTGAGGACACGCTATGGTGGAAAGAGAGGGTCACACACTCTCACGCACCGAGCACAGTGGGAGACTCAGGATATCACACAGACCGACTCCTCGGATGATGTTACACACTTACAAAGTTATCCAGAACCGACAGGTGTATATGCCACATTGCTATTGGCAAGGAAGTTGCTGATCTGTTCACGTATGCCATTAGTTTAATTATATTGATCACTGTATTCTAAAATGCTGACATATCTTTCTTATTACAGGAAAGGCTCAGGGTTGGGCTCTGGATCTTAGGGTAGAAAATGACACTGAAAGAAAACTAGGCGATCTAAGTGCCGATTGGATTCTGTTTGGACGCCACGATCAGGTGAAGCCAGATCTGTTGTGGTTCGGTCATTTGTCATGGCATCCTCCAGATTTAACGCTCTTGTGTGTTGTGTTCAGGTCAGAGTTCAAGGCTCTTGGACTTTGGTGAGCAGAACGGATTCATTAGAACAGAAACAACCTTTTGTTTCAACATTGACTCATTTTCACATACATGCCCTGTCCCACGGACCCGACCGCAGACGAAACCGAAACAAGCAGGTGCACAGCTGTCTCCCAAGCACTCTCTTACAACCTTTCAAGGCCTTCTCATATACTCAGTACTCTCTTCTTTTTGCCACGCTCTCTGGGCTGCACTTCCTTTCTCATAGATGTTAAGATCAAATCTGTAAAATCTGTGTAATGCAAGTGTTGTGTGTCTATAGGCCCATCTTTCTTGGGAGCAGGGAAAGCCTGTAAATGTTTCTGTAACAGTGAGTGAGCACTGGCATGAAGACTACAGCAGAGGGCAGGCCTGTATCTTTCTCTCACCAGGACAGGTACACCACAGCATTTACCTTTTAGTTTACAAACTGTTATTTCCTGCAAAGTCTTAATTGCATGGCTCTCTGGGGTACTTGACTTTATAATTTCAGTGATCAAATATTTTGAAAGGGTATCATTTCCCACACAGTCTCTTTCCAATCTCTGCATTCTGACGGATCTGTTTCTTTATTTGATGAGCAACCATGTAATAATTGGGATAATGTAATGTCTGTAATTATCATATCACAGTCATTATCTATAAACCCCTTCAGAGTCGTGAAAGGTTAGATTGTTGATGTTTATTTTGAAATAATGTCCAGTTGATTTACATAGAGTACCATTACATGGTTTGGGTTCTGTACAATAATTGAATGTTTTTAAAGCTTAAAGCTTTTCATTTATACACTTTACTTTAACAGTCCACTTTATACAATCTACTAACTATAAGTAACTTTGTAACTACATGTCAACTAGAAGTCAACTAATTGTCATTAATTCACAACCACATGTCTACTAACTCTCAGAGTAGACTGTTAGGTTTAGGGTTAGTGGAATAAGTTGACATACACTTGCAAAGTTTGTCTTAATTCACAAACTACAGGAAGTAGACATGGTATTAATTTTGCTGCTAATGTTTGTATTGTATTACAGTCGTTGCTCCCCCTAGTGGAGATGGAGGGGTGTGTTGCTTTGGCTCAGGAGGGGAAGGCCTACTCCCAAAACACAGAGCTCAAATGGAAGGACAAGAGGATAACTCAAAGCATGAAATACCAGGTGTGGATTAGTTAAGGTTGTTTGTTGTACTGCCTTTATTTAGGATCTTGGCATCTGAGATGATCTTTCTTTTTGTTGTCTGTTGTTTAGGGAGGAGTAAAAGGAATGCATACGCTCCTTGTGGAGCTGGGGGCCCAAAACATCTCTCCATCTCCCTGTCCGTCTCACTCTCTTCTGACCCAGATACACACAAACCTGAGGGACCATCTTGAGCACCATGTTCAGCTCGGCCTCTGTCCTCCGCAGCCTGTGAGATCACATACTCGCTACCATTCAATTACATTAAGTTTGCATTACATTATATTGCATTAATTATAGACTGCACTTAGTACAATCAACAGTACACTTGAACTATATTTCTAAGCAAAAGAAATGTACCTAATTCTAACATAAGTTCAAGTTTAACTAATTGCATTTAATACAAATTTAATTTAATATTTGTTCATTTAATTGTTAATATCATGCAATTACATTGCCCAAAAATGTTGTGTTCAGTACCTACAGTAACACTTTAAGGACCAATTCTCACTATTACCTAGTTGCTAATTAGCATGCATGGCCATTTATTACTTCTTATAAAGCAGCAGACAATATTTTTGGATTCCTTAATCCAACCGTATACCTTAACCTAAAAAATACTTTACTAATAAGGAGCATTTTAGCAGTTTATCATGGGAAAACTTTTAATTGATAGCGAATACACATTCTCTATTTAGAAAGTGTAACAGCATGCACTCAAGTACATATCTTTTTTTTATTATTATTATGCTATTTGCTAAATAAACACTTTATTTAAAAGTGTGCAAGGGTTATTTTTTGGTGGACTTTCTTTAAGAACTTAAGAAATTATGTAACCAATAACCGATCAATCAATTTTTGGGTAGTGCCTACCATTATTTTTCCAGTCTTGGTAACACTGATACGTTTCTCTCCTTACAGGCTTTAATTTGGTCTGGATCTCACAGAGTGAACTCAGGAAAGGAGCTGTTGTACACTCACACCCGTGTGTCTGTGTCTGGACACCCTCAGCACAACACCTTCACACTGTCACTCAGAAACATCAGCAGCAGTCAGCGCTCCAACTACTCACTGATCACAGAGGTACGAACACTGCCCACATCACCCAAATCATTCCATAAAGGAGTTTAACTTTTGATGGAGGGTAGAAAATACCACAAGCTTACTATAAAAGAGTAAAAGCTAGAATTTCCTCATCATGATATAAAAACAAGTGAGTGTGATTCACAGTGGCAGGTAGGGAACTGGAGTGTGGAACTGGCCTGCAGTTCCCTTTCTTCAGGCAGGAATGTGGCAATCCAGGTTCATGCAAAACTAGACCGCAGTGAGATGCTATGGCTGCAGGGGGTGCTGGGAAAACGCTGCCTTCGAGCAGCTGCTGGATACGACACAGGTAATGATTGCTAGTTAACCCTAAAAAAACCTAATGGATCATCTTTGATGCACACATTTCTAGGGCATTCAAATTATCAACATAATTGCAACTTTGCTGTTGCACACAATCCTCTCTATCAACTATATTGTTTGATAGTTTATGAACTTTAACAAGGCCTTTTAGTATAATTATAAACACAGGTTGTGACATTGCTGTAAAATATTTTTTAATAAAGTAAATTTAAGAATACTGTTAGCAAGATGAACACTTACTAGTTTGAAGCAATTTATGTTCCCTGTCGACACTTCACTCTTACTGCGTCTGCTAAGAAAACTCCCTTTTTTACCCCTAATTAAACGCAGTGAAACTGCACAGCCATTGGTTGTGCAGTGGTAATTTTTTAAACCCATCGGCTGGCCGCTGTGCTGCAGCAACCAATGGCTGGCTCGTGACGAAGTTCGCCTGAGGGGGGCGGGGCTGACTATACATAGCGGCTGAACGGCCACAGGGCTTCAGATTTCTTCTCCTTCAGCGACGTGCATCTTTGCTGTCCCTGACACAAGCCTTACCCCCTTGAATACGCCACTGCAGCTGGACAATCTCCCTACCGCCATTCGGCGTCTAAAAGAGCAAATTTCTACAGAAAGCTTGAAGATGCTCTTGCAGCTGGATAGTTTCCCTGCCGGCATCCGGCGAGAAAGAAAGTCTTCTAGCAGGTAAGATCTAAAACTCTTCTTACCGCGAGTGAACTCCTACATTACTGTCTGGGCTCCCCATGCAGAATGTAGTGCTCTCACGAGAGCAGGAGTTCCACACTCCGCTCGCTTAATACCCTGCTCACCTGTTTCCAAGTCTCTCACAGAGTTCGGAGGCTGAGACGGCAGAGCTATAGGTTTGTCTCTTGTTGTTTGTATTATACAGGAGTAAATAAACCCCTTTTGAGTGGATTATCCTCCTCGTCAGAGCGAAATGAATGTTTAAGCAGTCGGGTTGATGGCTCGCACAGAAGCACAAGGCTCGCGTTCACCTTTTCCCTGCTGCTCTTTGCTTATAAGGGATCTTATCCCTTATTATAAGGGATATCTGCCGTTGCTTATAAGGGAATTAACGCCCCCGTAATATCCAGTGGTTTTATTCCCCTCTGGAAACTGTTCTGCTGGCTTTGGTTGAGGTGGCAAACCAAAACTATAAGCCAAAATTTCACAATTGTATTTACTGTTGTAGTAAACTGGCCTGTAGAAAAAAGTATCAGAAAAAGACTTAAGGAAACGTCTACTGCTATACTAGAGCGGCTTGCCTGGCTGGCTGTGAATTTGGACTGAAAGTATTCATAGCTGATACTACAGTACTACAATTAACACTGGCCAGTGGGGCGGCGCCACTGCATCAGTCAAGCGAATTGGCGACCTGTAAGCGGTGTCTATGAGCCCCGCCTGCCTAGAATTCAGGCCAAATGACTCTAATGTCATCCTTAAACCAAGGCTCGGTTATATACCGAAGGGGCTTTCTATAAGAATGCCTTATAGGAGTAAACACTCATTCAAATAGGGGCATTGCCTCATCATGGCATGGTCTAGCGGAATCTCCCTGTCAGAGATTTGTGAGGCGTCTGGCTGGTCCTCGCCGTCCACATTCGTCAGGTTTTATAACTTGGGACGTCCCCGCATTACATGCCAGGCTTACACGCCTTAATGCTAAGGATGATATGAGTACATTATGCGGGGCATTATTTCTTCTCGCATGCTAATGTGACTGTACGGCGTTCCATGCCGTGCTGTAAGTGTCCGTCGTTTCAGTCAAAGTAACCTGAAGTCCTGTGGTGGTTCAGCCGCTATATATAGACAGCCCCCCTCGGGAGAGCTTCGGCAGGAGCCAGCCATTGGTTGCTGCAGCACGGCGGCCAGCCGATTGGTTAAAAAATTAAGAATGCACAACCAATGGCTGTGCAGTTTCACTCCGTGTTAAGTAAGCTTCAGTTAGGGGGTTAGCAGACGCAGTACTCGTTCCTGTTTCTCAGGGAACCTGGGTTACGGAAGTAATCTATTTGTTACCTTGATTGTCTAGAATAAAAAAAAAAATCTAAATGTCAGTATCATATATGAAACATCAGAAACATTTAAAGAGCATTTTATTTGTCTCTCTTAAACACCACTGTGTTACATTGGATAATATGCCTTGCCCCCCCTCACCCTCACCCAACAAAAACTCTGAGCCTTTAATCATAAAACTAATTATTCTCACTATATCCTCCTATATGAGCCACAAAAGCCTGATATATGATGTGTGAAACCTTTTATAAATATTTTGTGACTATTATTTAAAATATCAGACTTTACAGAGTTAATAACTCTGCTGTAACAAGTGATTATTTATCATGAATTCTTATGAATAGCATTTGTTTGGCTTTTTACTTGCCATCAGAAACATCTGATGATATCAGAGCGGTGCTCTGTTTGGAGGGACATCACTGGTTTACTCTGGAGGCTCAGCGAGGCGGTCGGGGCACTGAAAACGAGACCCTTACCCTTATTTCTGTAGGAGCAGCCAATCAGAGTCTGCTTTTCCAAGCTAAGGGATGCAGGGAATGCCTGTGGGCCGCGGAGGTGAGGACAGCAAGGAGTTATTAAGGTGTTTATTATATAAATCTGCCAGATAGCTTGTAAAACATTGTTTTTCATGTCTGGATTGATAACGTTTCTTTACAGGCACGCCTCCAGCAGCTGGGGTCCCGGATAAGGAGTAAACTGTTGGACAGAGTTCAGAGACTACAGCATCTACTGTTAACATTCAGAAGACAGGTTTGTTTTATCTCTCAGGCTTTCCTGTCCTGTTGCACATTTAGACTGTGTTAAAGGGTTAGCTCACTTACCCTCGTGTTTAAACATGCCTTTCTGTCTTCTGTGGACCAAAAAAAGAAGATATTTTGAAGAATGTTTCAGTGTTTTTTAAGTGAAAATCAGTGGGGATCAATGTTGTTTTAGACACTACTGACCTTCATTTTATGGACAGTTGAGGCACTTTTAACATAATTTAATTCCACGGTAGAAAGGATGCTTTGTAGGAGTGATATAGAAAAAAAAATGTAATTAGTATTTTAGAATCAAATGCATGCTCTTTCTAAGGTTTGGTGTCGTTATTTATTTATTTAGTATTAATTGACTTATTTTTATTCAGCAATTGCATTTAGCAAATGTATAAAACATGACTGTAAAAGTGACAGTAAATTATAATGTTATGAAAAAATTCTAAATGATATATTTGAATATTAATTTGATCAAAGAATCCTGAATAAGTTGGTTTTCACAATGATATAATATATACAGTATATATATATATATATTTAACTTTTATAATAACAAGAAATGTTTCTTGAGCACCAAATCAGTATATTTTACAAAATATTAAAATAAACAACAATCATTTGGAATTGTAATAATTTACAATATTACATTTTTTACTGTATTTTGGATCAAATAAACTTAAATAAATAAATAAACACAAACTCCCTGATATAAGGTATAAACTCATGCTTACTCTAAATACTGTTCACGTTAATGTAGCTGCATGGAAAAATGCTACTTCAACTCACCAAAAGGGGAGGACCCAGCTGCTATTTAAGATGACTCTGAGTTGCTCAATTTTTTCACAATTTTATGCCCTGTCCCTGAGCTCCCATACTGAAGGCTCAAACAAGCATGAGCTAATATGAGCCAATATGAGCCACAAGCCACTAGGCTGGAACTCTCCACTCATAGAGAAGATTAGGTAAATTCAGTGGACAAAATCCATGCTTGGAGGACACAAACATCACCTCCAAACATCCAAATTGTAAAACCTAGTGAAAGTGGATGGCGACAAACAACCAACCAAAGTTGAATTGTTAGTGAGTGTTCCAGAGTAATCTTAAAGTCCTTAAAGTAGAGGACTGCCTTTGTGAAAGAAGTTCAATCTGAATGTTTTAAATATATATTCATTTGAGTGTGACCAAGTGTTTTGACTTATTTGCAAATATTTCCAACTACAAAAAAGGATTCTATATCAAATATGTTGATTTATTTTGTTGTTAATGATTTTTTTCGTTATTCACACGGATGCTATCTGTCTTCTAGGCAAGGGATAGTATGTTCCTCTTGGAGCTGAGTGAAGGGCCACTGGCTCTGACCCAGCGAGCCGAGACTCTGTTGCTGCAGAGAGCAGGAGCTCTGTGGAAAGCATGGACCACTGGCTCGCTCCGACACACACTCACACACAGCCTACCGCACACGCTCCATGTCCTGCATCTCACATCTCAACAGATCCAACAAGAACTCAGGAGTGAGTTTGCTCTATTAAGTTTTGTTTGTCACTCAGATTCCCACTGATCTTATTTACAATCACATGTTTCCTCTGAGCTTCACTGGATGAATGAAAGAAAAGACATACCTTAATTTTCTAAAACCCAGAGCATGCTTAAGTAATTTTCTCTGTCAGTGTGAGAACACGTTATCAGTAATTGATCTTGACAGCGTTCTAGTGGCATCACTGCATAAGCATCTGTAAACCAGTCGTAATCTTATGCACCTGCACAACTGTGGTTTCATGTCAGCACCTTCACTTGGAAATGCCTGTCTGTGTGCATTAGTGTTATTGTAGCTTTAATTTCTTCCAGAACCCTTGGCCACTCTGGCTGGTGCCTACCACGATGTGACAGGGGTGCGTTTGGACACCGCGTGGCAGCAAGGAGTGCAGCTGTGGACCAGAAAACTTACAGAGCTTTTGCCTGCAATGCTTCACGATCCCCACCTGAGGGCGCCTTTGCTGACCGCTTTACATGTTTCCATCTTTGCAATAGACATGGCAAGAAAGCATCAATGCATGAATATGTTTTGAATAAGTTTTTATGCATTCATTTATGGGCTGAAAACGCACACTTATGCAAACATGCCATGTCTTTGAAAATTGAAAAACTACAGAAATGCAAATTTGTAAAAGTAGTAGAATCCTGTGCGTTATGTGTTCAGTCTATAGGGATTCACAAGTCTCTTTACTCTTTACATCACCAACTACTGGCCTGGCGTGTATAAAACAGCGTTTGTGCTTTTTGTTGATGCATGTGAAGTTATTTGGCATGCGTACATGTGCATGAAACTTTTCTGTACATCATAGTTGTGTAAACCCTTAATAAAAAATGTGCATCATGTTCTTCAGGTGACACAGCAGACCTTTCATTGGATGGAGGCCCGATCAGCGGCCACGTTAGTGGGTATCAGAAGACAGCTTGCACTAATGTACAAGTTCTCTAAAAGGTATGTAGTAAATCTGCCAGAAACTTGTCCCATCACTGTTTGTTGTATCCGAACACCACAGGGGTTACTAAATGAACTTGGCTGGTGTGCTTCACCATCTGCTGGTGTGTTTGGGGTGCTAGAGTCTGCACTTACACACACTTAGCTATGTCTGTATGACTGTATAAAACTAGTCTTTCAAAGTCCCTTTAAAAACATTTTTAAAAAACTTCATACGTTTGATGAGCCCCTCAAAGTTAAGTACTATTGGATGCTTGTTTTCCACAAGTGCATCTCATTCTTTAGAGTTTTAATGAAAAGTCTTTACCAAACATACCTTGGTTAAAATTTCTCAGTCGTATTGTAAAACAACACCCTTTTTATCTTATCAAAAATAGCTCTTTTCACAACGACCCATTTTGTTGCATGTACCTTTAAATGCTAATGTGCTCTGCTCACAAAGATTTGTGTGAACATAGATGCATTTAGGTAGAACTAAAAACTAATTAAACTAATTTCATTACAGTATTAGTAGAATGTTAGTTAGATAAGGTTGACTCATACTTCCTTAAGTTATTTATAGTCAAAAAGAAATGCATTCTTAACCAAAAGAAAATATTTAAGGGATACTTCACCCAAAATTAAAGTCATTAATAACTCACCCTCAAGGCATTCCAAACCCGTAAGACCTTTGTTCATCTTCAGAACACAAATTAAGATTTTCTTAATGCAATCGGAGAGATTTCAGACTGGCATAGAAAGCAACACAAATAACACGTTCAAAGCCCAGAAAGGTAGTAAGGACATACAGTAATAGTCCATGTTTTAAAGTTTTGAAAATATTTTGGAACAGCAAATTGGATTTTAATTTTTCTGTCAACTATCCCTTTACGTACCTACTTATTTTAAAATGTTTGACTACGAACACAATCAATACAGGATAAAAGTTATAATATTTATGAATTCATTTCGTGATATTTACTTTACAATATTTGTACCTCGAAAAAATATTGACAGTCCATCAGAAATACACCCGCTACTGATCATAACAATCACTGCACTCCAGAATAACGTACTTTTGAATTGTAAGTTTGCTATAGAGACCACCTGGATGTTGCGAACCCTACTGGAGCAATGTTCTGTGGGCAAGTGTGACAAAGTTTATCTGTTTACTAAATATACACAGTGGGATGTTTTGTTAAAAACAGAGCATACCAACACTAAAACCTCGTCCCCAACTGTGAAGCACATGTCTGGAGAGGGATGTGGAGCTGATCTGATGCCTGAGGGTCTGGACTGCTACAGTCATTGAGGGACCAATGAATTTTAAGTTGTACAGCAGATTGTCAGGACGTGATCTAAAACTCATGCAGTATGACCACAATCCAAAACACAGAAGTAAATCAACAACAGAATTCTCAAATTGTGTAAATTAGAATGGCCAAAGTTCTGAGCTCAATTTGATTTAAATGCTGCGGTGTGAACTGGAACAGAACGTTCAAAAAGCATCCCTACAACACACATCAGCCGAAACAACTGGGCCATACAACACCCCTTGCACCACATAAAAAGAAATATTGTGTCATCTTTGAGACGTCTTTATGTTGTTCCAAACCTGCATGGTTTACAACAATATTTTTTCGAGAAATGCCTTAATTTTTTTGGGTTAATTAATTTATTTGTGTGCATAATCAAAGTCAATGGGAATCGTAAACATTCTTCAAAATATCTTCGACATAACAAACATCATAGTCATTATTTGATTGATATCAATAACCTAGTAGTTCAGATAAATCATGCTGCTATGGCTGTCAATATACAAATATTACAATCCCTTTATAAACACTCAATATACATTTGGAGCTTTTTATGCTGTGTACGGTTAGAAGTGCTTGTAGTGTTCTGTTAAATCCGATGTTTGAATCCAGAGTGAATCAAAAACAAATCTTTAAGCTTGCTCACACACACTTTTATCACAAACTCTGACACGATTGGGAACTGAATGTAGGATCTAGACTTTCAAATCACATGAGCTAAGGTTTTAAACTGGGAAGTTGACAGAACCAACAAAGTCATGAGAAAGCAATGAGACAACACCCTTTTACCTTGTCAAAAACAGCTCTGTTCACCACGACCCATTTTGTTGCATGTCCCTTTAAATGCTAATGAGCTCTGCTCACAAAGATTTGCGTGAACATAGATGCATTTAGGTAGAACTAACAACTAATTAAACTAATTTCATTACAGTATTATTAGAGTATTAGCAGAAAGCTAGTTAGATAAGGTTAACTCGTACTTTCTTAAGTTATTTATAGTCAAAAAGAAATGCATTCTTAACCAAAAGAAAATATTTAAGAGATACTTCACCCAAAATTAAAGTCATTAATAACTCACCCTCATGGCATTCCAAACCCGTTAGACCTTTGTTCATCTTTGTTCATCAAACCAACAAAGTCATGAAAAACTAATTTTGAAAAGATTTAGCTGAGAGAACATCTAGCAACCGATTAAGTTAACTGACGTCAGGTCGGTAACATGATTAGTTGTAAAAGAGATTAGTGAAGAGAAGTAAAGATGGGCAGAGGCTCTCCAGTCCACTATGTCAAATTGCAAAGGCTTTGCAAATCTCATCCTCTACAGTGCATTACATCAATGATTCAGAGAAACTGAATAAATCTCTATGTGTAAGGGACAAGGCTCAAGACCTTTGTTGGATGTCTGTGGTCTTCCAGCATATTATCAGCATTCAGTTCAAAAGCATCTCTGATGATATGGCGGTGCATAAGTGGATATGGTATGGGCAGCTTGCATATTTTGGAAGGCACTATCAATGCTGAACGGTATATAAAGGTTTTAAAGCAGCATATGCAGCTGGACGATACTAAACCACATACTGCAGCTATTAGGATAGCATGGCTTTATAGTAGAAAAGTTCTGTACTGATTTGGATGCCTGCAGTCCAGATCTTAAACACTTGGTGCATCATTAAACAAATTAAACTCTTTAGCAGATGGAAACTATATCAGGCAATAATGAGACAAGAATCCAACAGCAAGACCCTAGAAACTAAATGGTAAACATTCCCCATCCTAACTATTTTCAGACCTTTAGCAGGCATCCAATTTGAAACCATTTGTGTAAATAGCAAAAGTCTTAGATCTTTAAGTTCAACTCATGAAAAATGGGGGCAAAAAAAACAAATGAGTTGCGTTTATAATATTGTTCAGTGTATATGTGTGTATGTATATTAGAGTGCAGATCGGACATTTTTCTGTCCGAGCCCGGCCCGCGTCCGACCGGGCTCAAGTCGGGTATCCATCCTCTAATGTGTATATATTTTGATTTTGTACAGACGTTAGGAGCGATTAGTAGAAATGTACAAAATATAATGGGAAACCTTTTTCTGCAACCGTCTGTTACTTTAGTGATGGTGAGGTGATATTTAGGGTGCCACTTCCTGTGGGCCCCTGGTTAAAGGTGAAGGAGGCAGGTGTGACTGAAGTTCTTCTGGAGGAGTTTGTCCTGAAGCCTCTACTGGCCTTTAACTCTTTGAGCCCTACTGCAGAACTCTACCGGCTGAAGAGGAAGTTAATGGACAGTCCTGTTAACTGTGAGTTACTGGTTGTTTCAGGGTCTGTCTGCCTCATTGGCCTTACACATATTTTCTAACCCCAGACCACTAAGTGAGTTAATTTATACCCCTGAGGTTTTCCTTCTACAGATGCATTTTCTATTCATGAAACAGAACATTTTAAAGGGTTAGTTCACCCAAAAATGACATTTCTGTCATTACTTTTAAACACATACGACCTTCGTTCATCTTCAGAACACAAATTAAGATATTTTTGATGATATCAGAGAGCCATCTGACCCTCCATAGACTGCAATACATCTGAAATTATCCCAGATCCAGAAATATAAACATCAGTAAAACAGTCCATGTGACATCAGTTGCTTAACTAGTTTTGTGATGCTTGGAGAATACTTTTTTTGTACAAAGAAAACTAAAATAACATCATATACTCAACCATTCTTCTTAGGGTGAACTACCTCTTTAAAGTTTACCCCATGTCCTTCTAAACCTGTGTGACAAAAGATCTTATTGTATTTATTTATTCATTTGTCCTTAACGAAAGCCAGTGGGAACCAATGTTGTTTGCACTCTAAAATTAGTCTCTCTTCCGCAGAAGAAAGAAAGTCATAGAGGTTTGAAACATGAGTAAATGATGACAGAATTCCACGGGAAACAATGACTTGGTGATTTTTTTCCCCCTCGCATCAGCTTTTGTACTTTATTTCCTCTGTCCAGATCAGGCATTTCTAGTTGCAGATGTCTATTTGGTGTCGTTCGATGGACATTTGCTCGAACTCCCAGCTTCCTGTGACTTCATTCTAGCAGCTGATGTCTTCCATCACACATTCAGCATCGCGCTCAAGTCCGACAAGTTTAAACGTCGCTCACTTGTGGTGCAAGTGCAAAACACAAAGATTGCCATTCACCCAAATGGAGAGGTACATCCATTTTTGTTTTTATGATGTGTAATTCTGGTTTCCTAGCTGATTTAGAAACTTAATATTAGAGTAATACAAGATTTGTTGATTTTTAGGTGGAGGTTAATTGCCATGTTGCACATATACCATACACTAACCGTGAAGTGTCTATAAGAAAGGATGTGAACTTAATTGAGGTGTCCAATGAGAGAGGACTTTGGGTATCATGTGACCCTCATCTAGAAGTCTGCAGTGTTATCCTAGATGGATGGCTTCATGGTAAGATCATTAGCTTTGTTTATTTTATACTAATTTTTTGCAATACAATTATGCCTACCATGAACTCTATAATTTTGTTTTACAGTAAATAAAAATAACAAGCACACCTGTTGGGTTTCCCTTTTTTTTTTAAACGGACATACTTAAATGTACACTTAAATTAAACCGTAGAAAGACACCTTAAAATAATGTGTAACCATATATTATAATATGTAGCATGTTAGTATAAATGTACTATATCGTAGTAATTGTTTTATTATATACTATATTATAGGATTTTGTTTCATGTGATCTCTATAACTCCTTCACAAAAGACAAAATAGTCTTTCCCCCTGTTTTTCAATTATTTTTTCAATTATTTTCAATTATACACTGTTGACATATGCTGTAACGTGGTGAACTAACGGATTTAATAGCTCTTAAATGCTGCCTACAAAAAGTTGAATCATTCTAATGTGCTTCATGGTTTATCATTTTAGTGAACTGTTTTTCAGGTGTGTCCGCCGGTCTTTTAGGAACCAATGATAATGAGGCAGCTAATGAGCTTCTTCTGTCAGATGGCTCCCACACACACAGTGTGCTTCAGTTTACTCACAGCTGGCAGGTATAGTGAGATGAATCTGTCAGAAGAATGTACAACTGTTCAACACATATCACATCACAGCTACAGCACTATTTCTAATATTTTGCTTCATATTTCTATACACTGTGCCTGTTTTGTTTCATATAGCCTACTAACCATATATAATATCATCAAACATAAATAGTTTGGTCATTCCAACAAATTGGTGGATTTTATGTCCCATTGAAACATTACTTAATATTTACATAATTTGTTCTTGGACAAGTTTATTAATAATCTAAGTATTTGTATTAAACTTTTCTCTTCTTTTTTCATTTTTAGGAGATCTATTTTTTTAGCATAGACATAAGATCCATCCTGTTTTGTGAAATATACAAGACATTAAAAATGTTTTCAAAATACATTTTGTATAGCTATTCAAATTCTTACTAAATGTTAAGCTTCTGCTAGCACCATCTAGAAATGGGCTTTGTTAGCTTAAAACATCTATTGCATGGGAAAAATGTCATGCAACACAGAGCACACATGAAACATTTAAAATATCAAAAATGGGTTAAACTTTATTTGGATAGTTTACTAGACATTCTAATAACTAGAAGTAACTATAGTAGAATAAGTTGACATATAATTATAAAGTTTCTGATAGTATGTAGTATGTTATGGATCAATCAAAATAAAATGTTAGGAGGTATTAATCAGAGACTCTAATGACTGCTGGTTGGTATGTAGTTGCAGTTGTAGTTACTTACTGTTAATTAATGTTTAGTGGACTATCAAAATAAGGTATTTATGGAAGCCCGTTTCCACAACTAAATAAAAAAGGTAATTTTTAGACATTTTATCCCACAATTCTGTGAGATATTCCAATTTTTTTCTTAGAATTGCGTGATATAAACTTGCAATTGCAAAGTATTTATATCTCAGAATTCTAACTTTATAAATTACAAATGTGTAAAATAAAGTTGCAATTCTGACTTTTTTCTCAGTATTGTGAGCTATAAACTCGCAAATGCAAGTTATAAAGTCAGAATCGCGAGATATAAAGTCGCAATTGCAAGTTACAAAGTCCGATTTTTGTGCAGAAAAACAGTTTATATCTCACAATTGTGACTTTATATCTCGCGATTCTGACTTTATAACTTGCAATTGTGAGTTTATATCTCACAATGCTGAGAAAAATATTAGAATTGTGAGAAAGTCTCAATAACCTTTTTTTATTTTTTTTTTTTATTCAGTGGTGGAAACAGGCTTTCATAGGTGTTACCCAAAAATCATAACTGATTTAATAATTTACCCCAATTAATTAAAGGCTTTTTATTTTTACTATACAGTATGAGTGCCTTGGAGTATTTCATCTTCTCAGTTTGATGTTGACCTCCAAATATCCATGAAGAAACCAGTGCACCATTATTGATTTATCTAAAATGTCTAGCTATGTGTTTTTTCTGATATACATGATAGATTGTTCTGATAGATATGTTCTCCGTCTTACAGGACTAAACTAATAATTACATGTTTCTTTTTTCAAAAATCCTCTAAACTGTAGAAATGATTCAGTGAATTTTAATTTTTTTAGAAACTTCCTTTCTTCCATTTAACAAAATAGGTTCAAATAGGACAAAAAGCACCAAAGAACATTAAGATCCACATTTTTGTGTTTTTCGTGGGAAAGAAGAATGTCATGCGGGGGACTAAATGAACACTCTGGACTGTGTGGATCTAAAATACTATTTTTATGCCCTTTATTGTAGGTGGACTCCGAATGTGTCAGCGGGAAAGCTGAAATTTGTCACAATGGCACTGCTGACTCCCTGTCGTGCACATTTCTGTTCTCCTCCACAAATTCTCCTCTCAGCCCCTGTTTTAGAGTGGTAACTACTGTACTCCGTTTCCTCTCACTCCATGACATGTGCTAACTATTACAAGCCAGTGTATATAAACATCCCTTTGATTAGATTGATCAAAAGACATCAACTCCTTGGGGGAAGTGAGGAAATGAAAAGAGAATGAAATAGTAAACAACACAATGAGCTTCAGATGAAGAATTCTCTCTCACACACTGTTTTTGTTTTTACATTTCATTTATGAGCATTCGTTTTTTCTTTTGGATGAAAGCAATTTCTGTCTTTTTAGGTGGATCCTGTGCAGTTCATAATGAAGTGTGAATGTGATGAGCGTGCAGATGTTTCCAAACCATCCGTTTGTGCACTGACCTCTGCCTATATCCATCTATGTCATAGAAACTATGTTCCAGTGGAGCTGCCAGTGCAATGCGGTCAGTATTCCTGCAAACGCAGTGAAACCTATACCCATAGTTTAATAAACACTAGGGCTGCATGGTTTGGTAAAAAAAAAAAGAATTTTAAAAGTTACTTTGTGGTTAGTCTGATAAATATTGTGGTGAATAATGCATTACAATGTAATAATAATGTAATTCTCTTGAAAATTTGCACAAGCACCAGAAGTGGTGAAAATTGACATCTGATCTGGGTTTCAGAAGTGGGCCTAGCTAAATGGCTCAATATTACCACCTATAAAATGTAAATAAAAAAAATTGGAACATACTGTAACACACACACAAAAAAGTCCCCCCATACAAAATTTTCTCTGCAAATTTGTGCCATTTTCAGGCATTGTATTAGCTGCAGTCTGTGTTTTTTGCCTCTTTATCACCATCTTGCAGTTCCTTATAGAATTATTGTCCACGTGTAGGTTGTACTGCGGCGCAGATGAATCTAATGTTTTGTGGCTGTCAGTCAAAAGTAAACACTTACTAATCACAGATTCTAGCCTATGTATTGGAATATATGACCCAAAGAATTTTCACCATATGCTTTCACCTGAACAAGTCATTAGCAAGTCTGCCACGCTTTGTTCTGAAAACATTACAATAAATCACACTACCAAAGGATCGATTAGCTTATATCAACTCAAACCCGTCAATTATTGTTTTACTTTATTCTCAAATCATTAATGTTAACATCAGCATTGCGTGACTATGAGCATTGTGTGTATTAGCGTGGAGATTTATTGGAACACAATTCAAATTTCTTTTTAAGAAATTTTTTTAACCCAAAAAATCTAAAGGCCAATTTACAGTATAATCCTATGGGCACCTGCTGGTGACAGAATATATCAAGTTCAATCTGCACCTAACTTCACTTTTGATAAACGTGCTGGCCTGAAGACATCTACAAGCAAATATTTAGTTATAGTAGTCCCACCAAGTTTGGCACATATAAATGACTTAGACATATTCATCTTATATTTACCACTTTAAATGCATATTGCTCACCATTCACTGTTTCCTAAAGCCACAGGCACCTTTCATTTATAGGATTATTAACAACCCTCTGTATATCACGGGCCAGATTTACTAAGCATGGCAAATCAAGAGCGCAATTCCTTAAAAGCGTTGATGGGAGGGTGATTTACTGACAATTCACACAATAAAGAACAATGACAGTTCATTTCCATAATGAGGAGCGCAATCTAACAGCAGTGAAAATGACCGCCTGCTTTAAGACATGCTTTTTTGTGGCATTAATTAATGGCACAAATACCAGTAATTTGTGAGTAGCGCCAGTGCGATAGTTTCGACCCCGAGTCTATTTTTGCTGCGTCGCTTACGCTGAATTAAAGTGACAGTGCGTTGTTCTTGATCTAAATTCTGGTGTACAGGTAGTTGCTAATAGTGATTAATCCTGATTTCTCCACTGAAAATCCTGATTAATTTGATTAAAAATTTAATCATTTGACAGCCCTAATTCATATATGAATCGCAAATCTGTCTTCTAACGATTCCAATGCTTTCACAAGTTTCAAAATCAATGTTGTAAAACAGCTGTTCTCATCATGTTCCTCGCTTCACCCTGATACAACCTACCAGTCTGCATCATCTAGAGTTTCATGACAGAACTTTGTATGCAGTAACAAAGCGAATAGTTTTTGATGAAAACCCTGATCATGTTTGTGCTTTAATTTCAGTGTAAGAGTGGTGTCCGGTTTACTGAAGTGATGCTGAGACTCCAGCGAAGACACAAGATGTCAGCTGACCTGTTCGAAAAATAATGTGTACAAAATCATTACTATTATTATCTATATTACTAATACAGTTATTATTATTATTATTATTATTATTATCTAATATGAATAATAGACCAAAACTGTTTTTGAAGTTAAGTTTTTGAAACTGTTTTTGTATTATACAGCTTTTTGTGTAACCAAGAACATAGTATCTTTTATTAATGAAAGACAATAAGTGTTACAAATACAAAATGCATTTGTAAAGTTAGAAATTGGTACATAAGTATAACATTTTTATTGTTTTTATTGAGTCTTTTTTTCTTTTTACATATCGATATCTGTGTTAATTATAACAGTAATAACCAGTGTTGGGAAGGTTACTTTAGAAATGTAATAAATTACAGATTACAAGTTGAAAGTGTAACTTCTTAATTACTTTATTAAAGTAATGTAACTTTTTTGGATTACTTTTCTTAGTTTCTAAATGTTTTCAACTGTTAATCATTTTCAGACATGTAAACCGGGCAGAGTTAACCTTACAGTAGTGCTCAACACTGATTACTGTCAGACTTTCAAAATCCTTCACCACTTGAATTAAGATAATATTTAAATTTTAAAGAAGACATTGGATGAAAAATTCCACATAAATGTATCTTACCAGACAAAAGTATTATCAAGACATTTCAATTTTTAAGCATTATGTTTTAACATTGCTCAGACTTTATCATACTTACTTTGAGATCACTATGAGCACATCAGCTATGAGCTATATAGGCATCTAACAATTTTTTGTTGAAAAAAATATTAATCTTAAATATTCATAAAATCAAATAGGAAATAAAAGAGTTATCAAATAAGCATGTTCAAAATCCTGTAACATTGGTGTTTTATATTTTAGAGCAGTCACTGATTACCCCTTTTTGTCTCCTTAACTGTAACTAATTACAATTTACTTTCCTATTCGGTAACCCTTTATTTTAAAGTGTTATAAAACAGTAATTACCTAGTAATAACTTAGTAGTAGCCATTGTACTTACATAAAACAAAACCATTTAAGTAAGTTATGGAACCATTTGTACTTACAGTTTGTAATTATGTAGATATAACAGGCTGATACTGTTACACATTTGTAACATACAATATAATATTACAATATTAGAATATTACACAAGCATAAGCTACTTGAAATAAAGTGTATCAAGATTGTACTTATTACTCAGTATTATGACAGCTTAACATAAAGTCTTACCTTATTGGGTAACTAACTTACACAATTTAGTTACATGTAACTAGTTACTTCCCAACACTGGCTTAAAGTACAGAGTATACACAAGCATATGGAGTTCATTATTATTACTGAGATATTTTTTTCTTGTACTTTGGCTTTTGAAGTAATTTTTAGCAGCTAAATAAAGATGAAACATTTTGGACACTACACAATTACAGGATGGGACGGATGAACTCTTAATAATGAATATCCTCCTGTTTATGCTTAAATGTGCATTAGCTCTCTACTTTGTACTTGATTCCCTTCCAATAAAAGTGTCATAGATCTTGCTGTATTGATGTGATGGCATCCAAACACATAAGTGAGTTATATCTGCGTACAGACAGCATGTGGGAGATGTTTGGCTTGTTTTCTCCCATTACTCCTTAACAGCAACAACAGGTTTCACAGATATGAAGGATGGCAAAAAGGTTCCTTTTACTTTTGAGTGATGATCTTGTGAAAACCATGTAAGATCAGAGCCTTGTCAAATCACTATTAAAACTCATATGTGCATTTTTGCAGAAGAACAACATAACAGATATTTATGGCCCTCAAGACGATGGATCTGTGGACTAGTTCTGTCATGCTGCGGATAATTCATGTGAAAGTTTATTCTTAAATATTGCGTCGTTTGTAAAAGCCATAGGGATGGCTGGTTGTAAATATTCACTAAGAAAGTGCACTTATTTAACGAGAGTTCAGAAAAAGTTTATGGAACACTGTTTGACTGCAGCGAATTAGCATGTTATGGTACCTTCCTCCCTTTCTTCGCTGAAGCCTTCTCCAAGCCTGAGCAAAACTAAACTAAAAAATACTACACTGGAAGAAATGATTTTGTGGTAAAGTAAATGCAAATGTAAACAAGTGCAATGTCTACATTAAATAATTTAGTGTAGGCAAAAATGTAAGCTAATTCTATATTTGTACTCAATCTAAACTAGTAGAAAATGTGAACTTATATTTTACTCTGAATTGTTTGTTATGTTTACAAAAATTCTTTAAGTAAATATCAAAGTTATGATATTGTTTTCCCATCATGCTCTGGTGCATGAATAATTAAAAAGGTCTAATTTTTCACCATTTTTGAGTAGTATTCACACTGTTTTATGGTTATGTCACAGAGCCACTAGCCACGCCCCCTTCGGATCCCACTGCAGCATCTACTCTTATGCTGCGTCCGAAATCGCTTACTTATAGTATGCGAAAAACAGCATGCAAGGTGAGTAGTATGTCCGAATTCATAGCATTCGAAATTCAGTAGGCGAGAAGTACCCGGATGACCTACTACTTCTGGCCGA
>JAUCNO010000385.1:2554526-2575240 GCA_032353835.1 Enteromius viviparus | reverse complement strand
ACACTCAAAACTGAACTATTTTAATAGCTGAAACAGCAGTATAAGACGTTTTGGTAGAAGGGGAAAAGACGGGCTCGAATTAGGCTGGTTATTCTGATAAGCTGTCGGACACGGGTTGGGCTCTAGCCTGAGCGTCTTGGGCCAGGGTCGGGCTTGAGCCTAAATTTGAGGCCCTTGGTGGACAATTGTCCATTTCAGTAATTGGTGAGGTAGCATCACAATGTGCAGAGTATCAAACAGATAAGAGAACACTTTAAGCTTACACTGAACATTTACAATACCACTGGGTTAAATAAATCATCTAACCTTAACACTTTAAACTACTTAAAATAGTCTGTGTTTAATTATTATTAAATAATCTCAAAGGTAAAATTGCATCATTCACTCAGGATAATTGTGAGACGCACACACTTCAGGAATGCCTGTCTTATAACAGGTCATTTAAAATGTAAACATAAACAGGGGGGGCTTGTCTCAACGAATCACTCCCACGAGACGATTCGTTTTTCGGAGTCACATTAAAGATTCGTTCAAAATGAACGAATTGTTCAAGAACGACGCATCACTAGTCTTGAGAAGTTCTGACCATCACCTGAATGTCTATGCGCTTAATACACAGGAAATTATAATTTTATAAAAATAAAAGTTTAATGCCTCAAATAGGCACAGCCGTTCATGTGGGTGTACCGAACCGAACAGGGCGAACCGAACCGTTCGATAAAGAACCGAAAACCGTTGCATCACTAACAGACACCATTGAAAAACCCATTCTGGCTATTAAAATTCAACCACTAATCAGCATACATTTTGGAAGTATTTTTAAAGTATGAAATATATTTGATCAACTTCAGTCTGGGGACTAATTCTCTATATTAACGGACTATTAACTCAATTTTGCTTTTACAAACTCCAATATGCCAGTAATAGGTATGCTAATAGCAGACTAAAGCATTCCCATATACACTTCACATGGGATTTTTCTGATCTAATGTGCATTGTGTGTCTGTGTTTGTGAATAGATAGCTGATTTTGGCTTATCTAAATGGCGCCAGCTTTCTATCACTAAAGGATCCGGCTCCAAACCTGCCGAAATGGGAGGCACGGTCATCTATATGCCACCTGAGGAGTACGAACCATCCAAGAACCGCAGAGCTGATGTCAAATATGACATGTATAGGTCAGTTTCGGTAGATTTGATAAAGCTTCCAGTTTTGGGTGAACTTCTGGATTCACAGGGTTTTAAAGTACTGCTTTCTCTCAGTTCCTTTATTTTTTTATCTTTTTGAAGGGGCATCCCCTTAAGACGTTCAGATGTCTTTATTGCACCATGAGTCTAATGGTGACTCAACAAAATTCCTGTCGGACATGATGAGGGACATGTTCCACCCTTAACTTATCTTCAGAAGGAATTTAAAAGCGATTAAGAGTCATGAAACGTCTTTTTCTTCTAATTATTCTTATCTCTAAAATATTTTACCATCTACAGATCTATACAATCCTTATTCAAGTCGTAAGTGAATGGGGAAAAAGTCACAGAAATACATTGATTAACAGAAGTCTTTGGTTGGGAGGGAGGAATATAGCAGATATTGGAATTATAAGTGGATTTTTATAATACTTTACCAGTTTTTCAGAACAAAGAGAGAGGCTGGGAAACAGAGCTAAAAACTAAACCAGTTCCTGGGTTTATTCGTAGCTCACCAGTGCTACTCATAATAGAGGCCTTATTTTATTCTTCACTGCTCTGGTCAGAAAAAGGGAAATGATTTAGAAACAAAATGTCAACCTGCCAGCATATCTGAGGTTTTGTGATCTTAGTCAGAGGGCATGTTGAAATGATCACACAGAACGGACATTGTGAGTTTTATCTCAGCAGTGAAACCATTCTCTCATCCGTTCTGTGCTTCCTCTTTCAGTTACGCCATCATCATGTGGGAAGTGCTTTCAAGACGGATACCATATGAAGGTAGGGTCCATTGGGTGGTCTTGAATTATAGAAAAGTGTACCAATGGGTTCCATGACAGTCACATAGTTGATCTGTCTTATGTTGCATTCTGACTTCTGGACATTGAAAAACACAAAACAACAACAAAGCATATTTTTTGTCATTTGTGCATCACTGTGTTTGTAGTGTGCCATCCAAATTAACTTTTAATTAACTATAAAAGGGGGCATAATAAACCGCAGGATGCATCTGCTTATGGTTTTATTGGACCTGTGTTATGGCACGCTTAAAATACCAGTAAAATAACAAAAGCAAATTTAAAATTTTAATAAACGCTTTCTTTGACGTTGATCAAATACTATAAAGTGTTCCCTGCTTATTGTATTAATTACAAGATAAACAGCAGGGGTTTTTAAAGTTACCCTAAAAAAAAAAAAAAAAGTTACTTCAAATAAAATGTTAACTGATTAAAAAAATATATTATGAATTTATTTCAGCTAGTTGCCAAGGCAAAGTGATCGCACTTTAGTTCTGGGGCCAGTTCTCATTGTAAACTGTTAGCCAAGATTCTGTCACAATAAACTGCAAATTTTCTGCTTTTTAATAATTAATAAGGTAATCGTTAAATTTAGGTTAAATTAAGGGATCTAGTATATGCTAATGCAGAATAAGGCATTAATATGTGCTTTACAAGTACTGCTTATAAGCAGCTAGTTAATATTGAGGATTGGTCCCTAAATTAAGGCACAGTCTCTCATTTTCATTAAGTTTAACTTGATGTACTAAAATGAAAATAAAAAATAAAAACTAATTTAATATTGAAAAAAATATACTAGTATTTAAAACCACTTAAAGACTGTGCAACTCTAAACACGTTTTGCTGTGTCATGTTTTTAATACAAATAAAACGATGACACAGATTTCCTCTTGTGGACACTTCCTCCTCAATATCATAAAGTGCAGCGTTTTTACAGGCAACATTTCTCAATTCTTAGACCATATTAATCCTGTTCTCTCTGTGAGCAGATGCTACCAATCCCATGCAGATCATGTTCAGCGTTCTCCGTGGATCTCGACCCGACACGGGCCTGGACAGCCTGCCAGCAGACATCCCCAGCCGAGAGACCCTCATTAACCTCATGACCTGCGGCTGGACCGCCAACCCAGATGAGCGGCCCTCCTTTCTCAGTAAGTGTCATCCCAGCTTTGACCTTTCCCCTGCTTTTTTGCAATCTCTGAACTTGTTTGCTTCATGCTGTTACAATCCATTAGGGTGACCTGTTCTTGTGGTTTCATTATTTTAAATGTCTAACCACAATTCAGTCACTGGTGTTTACTGGCAATTTTGTCATTTCATGATTAAATTTGATGTTACAGACAAGTGGAAATGTTGAGTCATTACAAGTAAAGTTTACTTTAAAACGAACCCTGCAGCAGATCAGGGGAATGAGGAAATGACTGTGAATGGACATTCATCCAGAATAGTCTATTAAATAGAGAAGGTTTAATAAATCAGTAAAGTATAATATCTAATATAATATAGGCATTTTTCAACACGCCTCATTAACAATAGACAATTTATTTCCTAGTAAGCGTCAGGCTATGTTGAGTAACATCTTAAGGCAGCCAGTGTTCAGTTCAGTTCAGTTCAGTGCCCCTATTATGAATTTTTGGAAATGAGCTTTTTTTTGAAAACGCAGCTTTGTTTTAAATTTGAAATTGCACCAGTTATTGTCTCTCAAAAGAAAGAGTCAACTCTGCATCATTCAAACAAGCCATTATTAAAATGAATCCCAAGCACTTTTATATTAAAACATATTACCTGTCCAGTTATTGCATGTGCAGACCAGAGAATACTTGATTTTCACGTTGGTCTGAATGAAAACGCTAATTCATTTTTTGCCACTAGGTGCCACTTTTGGAGCGTTTAAAGCTCACAGCAAATAAGGTCAAAATAAATGCGTATTAAAAGAGAATTAAAGCGTTTTTTGATCTTAAATGAGTGGCCACCTGTTGTTGGGAACTCTTTTATAACCCATAATAGGGGTGCTTTAATATAACAGTAGTCCCTGGTGCCCTTGACAAAAAGACATTAGAATTTTTTCATTGGCTTTGGGATTGTTGTGGGGTGAACAAAAGTTTATGGTCCTCACACATGTAGTTCATGATGGTAATCTTCACGAATGGAAAAATTTGAAGTCTAAACATGATCAAATGGCCGATTGTTTGTGAATGATATTCATGAGATCACTGCCAAGCTTCTGACAGTTCTTTCAGTTTTCATAAAAAAAAATATATCTGAAAGTTAAACGCACTGGCTAGTGAGTAGATGTGTTTCCCTGGTCGGTGTGATGACATTTAATGTCCCAGAAAACTCCTGAGTTCTGTTTTTCAGCTGGTAGACGTCAAATGTTATGGACTGCAGCTTTAATTAATATTTAACATGAACTTTTTAGAGTTTAATAGCTGCTTTGTCTGTCATGTTTGTACAGAGTGTCTTATTGAACTGGAGCCCATGATGAGAAGATTTGATGAGATTGATTTCTTGGAAGCAGTGTTGGAAATCAAACGAAGCAAGGTGAGTCTTTAAGGGTTAGACTGACTTTGCATGGAGGTGTTATATTAATTTGAATGCGTATTTCATCTACAGTTGTATCAAGATTGAGGCAGATTGATTTATTGCTTCTTGCTCTTAAGTAAAAGAAATACTACAAATGTATTACAATTTCTCATCCATTCTTCCCTCAGTATATGAGGACATCAAGCTGCTGCTCATCGACTCAAACAAACGGAAAAAGAATCGAGGAAAAGATTGTAAAGGAGCAAAATGTTCCTTGGACAGTAAGTCACTTATATATATGTCCTGTGTTTCCTGAGCTGTTAATGATTCAGTATTTAAGCAGAAATAAGAGCAGTCTGGTGAGTATCTTAATTTTTTTATGTTACACGACAGGATAACAGTTCTACATCTGGATCAGGATCTGGATCATCTTTCCAGGAAGCAGAAATATCCAATCCGGGCTTCCTTACCATATCAAATCCCTCTCAAGGCAAGGGCTAATTTAGTCTAAAATGATAGATGTGTGATTTAATTTCTTACATGTAAATATTGTTGATATAGCCTGTATTTAAAGCCTTTATCATTCAAAACTTTTTTTATACTTTATCTGGGGATAACAATTAATCCTGGGTTTTCATAAGCTGATGTTCATTTCTAAACTTTGGGTTACCTTTCTTATTTGGATATATGTGATCCTGGACCACAAAACCAGCCACCAGTCAGCTGAAAGCTGAATAAATAAGCTTTCCAATGATGTATGGTTTGCTAGGATAGGATGATATTTGGTCAAGAAACTTTGAAAATTTGAGGGTTCAAAAAAATCGAGAGAGTGGCCTTTTAAAGATGTCCAAAGGAAATATTAGCCATGCTATTTAAGCTGTTTTTGTGGTCCAGGGTCACATATGTGGTCTCTCCGTCATTGATCGGGTGAATCAACATAAATAATTGATCTAGCATTGCACATCCTCATATTATATATCGGCGAGTTTAGATTGACAGTAACCCAGGGTTAAGTGCAATGTGAAAAGCCCTGATGAGTAAACAAATGTTGGGGTGGTGTAATGCACATGCAGCTATTCATCTGCCCTTTTTTATTTATATATAACTGGTGCTGTTCTTCCTCGTCAGGTGTTCAGGCTGGTCCGCAGGCATCATTAATATCCCTTCCACTTGATCCTCCGAAGCCTCTTGTGGACCACTGCTCCCGGAACAACCTCAGTCCCGAATACCAGACGGCGCAGCTGGTGTCCGACCTCAATATACCTTTCAAACCGCATGCGCCTCAGAGTGAAAGTGACCTGGCTGTAACCATACAACCCCTCACGCTGCAGACACACCCACAAGGTAACAGGGCCAATGCATCCAAAATGAGTTGCTGTCAACTTTTCTCTTGACTGCCATGTTTATACAATGAGTAAACTCCATGAAATTAGGCCCTGTTTACACTAGTCCAATCTCATTGTAAAACGTGCACTTTTGGCTTGTATCGTTTTAATTAAACCGGCGTTTTCGAGGTCGACAACTGAGACTTTAGAAAACACCGTTTTAGTGTAAACTGAACAAAACGGAGACTTTGGAAAACAATGGCGTGGCTTCTCTGCGTATCCTTGATGAGCGTGTAAACAATAACATCATGCTCGTTGTTGTAAGGCAATTTAAATAATAGGAAATCACCTCTTCATATCTATGGTTGTACATGGTCATGTGACATGTGTTTTAGGTTGTGTAGTGTAAACGGAGATCGTTTCTAAAACACCAGTGCAAAGAGGATTGTTTTCATTCTAAAACGGTTTTAAAACGAAAACGCACCAGTGTAAACGGAGCCTTAGTCTCAATGTTGGAAAAATAATTTTGCTGTAACGGGGGAAAGATCTACTAAGCATTTTTCATAAGCATTAGATTTTCCTGACTTTTAACTCTTTGAGAAAACAAATTACGCTACGTAAAATTACCTCAGATGTCACATGGATGTCCTTACTATGTTTTTATGTGTTGCTGTCTATGGAAGTTCAAAAAGCTCTTGGATTTCATCAAAAATATCTTCATTTGTGTTTTAAAGATAAACGAATGTCTTACAGGTTTAGAACATGAAAGCGTTTTTGAGTGAGCTAACCCTTTAAGCCTAGTAGTATTGTAGTTGAGCAAAAATAAAAGATAAAAACATGATATAATTCTGCCATTATACAGGATGGGCCATTTATATGGATACACCCAAATATACACAATAAAATGGTCACCACCCATCTTGAAAAGTTCCCCCCCTTACTTATACTAATGTGCCACAAACAGGAAGTTAATTCCAACCATTTCCATTTTATTAAGGTGTATCCATATAAATGCCCCACCCACAGAAGCTGGAATGGGGTTAAACACAACCAAACAAAACTCTTGTCTGTCCCCTACAGATTTTGTCACCGTATCAGACACTCAAGGTCCGGCGTCTCGCTGGATCGCTGCCCGAAGGGAGGAAATCGTTCGGCAGATGACGGAGGCGTGTCTCAATCAGAGTTTAGATGCTCTGTTGTCCCGTGAGCTGCTGATGCGCGAGGATTATGAACTGGTCGTGAACCAGCCCACGCGTACCGCCAAAGTGCGGAAGCTTCTGGACACTTGTGAGCGGCACAGCGAGGACTTCTGCCGCGTCGTGGTGAGGAAACTCCAGGACAACAAACAGATGGGCCTGCATCCCTACCCCGACCTCAGCAACATCAGCCCTCCGCCGCCACCTTACACCGCCCCCAGCGCCCCCTTCCTCTCCAACTCCTTCAACAACACACGAAACTTCTAAGCTTCTCTCAGCTCCCAAGCACTGCTCTCCAACTGGACCTTCTTTCAGTTAAGGATGGTTCCTATTTACACACTCTTATATTTGTTTGTGCTGCTTGCCCGATACTTTGTGTGCCTGGACAAGTGCTTTTGCCCCTGTGGTTAAGGTGTTGGTGCCTATGACACACTTTTTATGGTATCAACTTGAAGCATCATACAAGGCTTACTATGGGGAAATAATCACTTGGGTTATGTTGACGTAATGCCTAAATCCATGATGAAAGGGACTCAAAGTTAACTAGAGCGGTGGTTTGACAAAGTCACGTTTAAACCTTTATTCCAGCCATCTAAAGAATCTGGTTGCTGCTATTCGGAAAAGCAGCGAAATGCCTAAGCAATCAATACAGCACTTTTTTCATGCCAGTAAAGTTCTAATGAAACACACCCTACTGTAATGCCACGTAACGTACATATTACTGCACAGTTACTTGTGTGGACTTGATAAAATCTCATGTGAATCAGTGACTTCTTTCTTCCTTATTTCGTGTAGTGACACACAGAGTGCTGCTGGTTGTTTTGTGTTGAATGTTGTCAGGGTTGGTGGACAGATGGAGACCTTAGACAGGGTAGATGCAGTTAAGGCTTTGATGGTTTGAAAGTTACATTGCATTCAATGAGTTCAGTCAACAAATACGCCTTGAGAATTAGACGTGATCTTGAACATCACCTTCTGTATCACTGTGTATCCTGGCTCTTTTTTTATTTGCATAATAAATTCATTGGCACACCAGTAGTCTGATGGTTTAGACATGCTGGGATGGTCAGAATCACGCCTTTCCAAACCTCTATTACTTTCTTTTGAGGAACATTTTTGGAGATTCAGTGTTGGTTTCTTTTGGACCCCACTGACTTTTTATAGTATAGTACAAAGTGTCTTAGGAAGAAAGAAACCTATACAAAGACACAAGTGTGAGTAAATGATGACTTCCAGTTTCACTTAAAAATGAAAATGATTTAATTTTTGCCTTTTAAACTACACAGAGTGCCAAAATGAAAACAGGTTTTTTTTCCATTGAGGTAATCAGATGTCATTCTTTCCTTTCTGACCACTGTAGCATCCTGTTCATAAGCAATATTAGGCAACATATTCCATGAAGCCAAATCAATCCAGGCTAAAAAGGGCGGTACACTAGAGTCTGTAATAATGGAGTTCACAAAAACTGGCTGAGGCCAACTTTACTTACAAGACTTTTCTTCTCTTGTTTTCAAATGGCTTTTCAATCAAGTATGGAATTGGGATGGAAACGGGCTTCCATACTTGATTGTAACATATATATATTTTTTTTTGGACAATTCTTACTTTTGACTCCCACTTGACTTTTTTCTTCCAATTATGGGTTTACATCTTGCAATTCAGACTTTTTTTTTACTTCCTTTTCTTGCGGCGAGATATAAACTCGCAATTGTACAGTCAAAACTGCCACCCGTACACTCGCAGTTCTGTGAGTTCAGTTTTCTCAGAGTTGTGAATGCATAACACAGTTGTATCTTTTATAACATGCAATTGCGAGTAAAAATTGTGACATAAACTCGCAATTCTGAGAACAGTCTTTTTTCCCTTTAAAATGAGGGCTTTATAACTAGCAATTGTGAGTTTGTTGCACAATTCTGAGAAGAAAAGTTGCGTTTGTGAGGGAAAAGTCAAGTCTTTTTCTTGACTTTTTTTTTTTTGCGAGTTCGCATGACTCAATCCCGAGGGAAAAAAAGTCGTGTTTTGAGATAAAGTGATAACTTTTTTTTTTTATTCGGTGGCAAACAAGCTTCCATTAACTAGGCACACCTCATAATCATGACCTGCTTATTGAGCCCAGAGTTGTTCACGCTTTAGCTTAAATAAGTGTCTTGGATGAGTTCTTTCTTCGTAAGTGTTGTGCCATCTACAGTTTGTAGCCTAGTTTACACTGGTTATCATTGACTCCAGATGTAGCAGCAGACAGAGGACCTTTTACAGCACTTTTAATAGATAAAATAGACTAGCATGAAGCAACTGTGTTGAATATACCGATGTTTACATCACATCTGGATAGATTTTAAGAAATGGTACTGGCAAGACTCTTTTATTAAGAAACAATTAGCATTGGGTGCATTCGTTTATAAAACCTTTGCCAGTTTAGACCAGCAGTTTGTTGCCATGTTGTTCAAACTTCCTATGTTTTACATTATTTAGTAACTAAACCAAAGGGAATGCCTAGAGCTAGCACTATAAATATCATCTCTACTGATCTTTAAGCAGAACACAAACTGAAATTCATGCTTCTGAATTAAATTTTGCTTGGCTGATGAGCCAGTCGTGTGCTTGATTTATATGAAGCATTTGAGAAGTGTTTTGTTTTCTCTTCTTTAGTGTTTTCAGGCATTGGACTCCTGCGCTGGTGGGTTTTGCATGCGTCTGCGCTGTAGACTTTCCCGTCTGTGCAAACAGACATTGTTTTAGAGGCCTTATCGTTACAGAGGTGATGTATTTTCCCTAGACTGATTATGTTAGTACTCTGGAATGCACTGAAATTGGTTGTTTTGTGTTTCCTTCTCTAAATCGGTCGTGCAGTAGTTTTGGATTTGATTTCGGTACGCGTCAGAATCCTTGCTGTTGGTGTTTGATGTTATTGAACTGTTTTCAATGCAAGAATCAGATTTGTTGTTCATATTTTCTTGTTTTGAGCAAAAAGGAGCTGTCTTTTTATTACAGATTTTTATGCTGACTGTCTAGGGTTTGGGACCATTTAATATATAATGAGTATTTGTGGTCTGTTATTGTTTTGTATTTATTTATATATTTTCTTTGTATTAATTTACCTGCATCTTATGTGATGTTGTTTTGTTTTTTTTGTTTTATATATGCATATATAGTTTGGAAGATATCACTTGCTTCTAAGTGCTGTGCCAATCCGTTGATGCTATGAGGCTGAATGCATCTTTAGATTATTCAGAGGCTGAATATATTTTAGCACTCATCTCAGCAATATATCAGACAAATACTGAATTGCCTAATGGGCTTGTTAGGTCTGGATGCGGAAAATGTTGCATTTTTGTTCATATCAAATTGATCAGATTTTGTTTTAAATGATTACTACTGATATCAATGTAAATTGTTTTTTTTAGACTAAAGATCTAAATGTCTTATCTAATATAAAATGACAATAATGTATAGCATATGTAGCAGTGTACAAGTAGCATACATCTGTACTCTGGTACTATGTGCGGAATTTCCACAAAAATGGTCAATTTTGAAGTGTTAATTAAATTGTGTAGAATTTCCTGAACGTGTGGGGTTTCTTGTTTTTGTGTTCACTGAAAGTACATTCTCTTCTATTCCAGAACTGTTTACACAATAGCTGGCGCTAATCAGGATTAAGCATGATCTCTCTTAACAATAGTGTGCTTTTGAAATCTTTTATTACCTACAAAAGCCGTTGTTCATTGAGTTATTGGTCGCTGTGATATCTGGGGCCATATTCACCAACAAATTAGGGGGAAAAGTACTAAAAACATACTATTTTGTAATGTTTCGCTTGAAAAATTTACTGTGGTAATTTGAGAATTCTTAGATTTAGTTTGTTTGTTTAAAAGGAGTTAAATCCAAGGCTGAAACTAAATCTTAAACCCAGAAGGATTGGATCTTTTTGTATTAAAGAAGTCTAGTATGCGCAGCTGAGATTATTCACTTACAAATACAGTAAAAAATATTACAGTTTAAATTTGAACATATTGGAATATAGGATCATTTCAATTAAATATATATTAAATATATATTTTAAATGCAATTTATTTCTTTGATGCAAATCTGAATTTAATGTCATTAAGTCTTCTTTTTTTGTGTTTAAATAAAAATATCTTCTATTTAATCAAAAGGAAATTATTTGTTTGAAATAGAACTCTCATGTAAATTTGTTACATTACAAATGTACTTTTGTCAGTTTAACGCCTCATTGCAGAAAAGATGTTTGAATACAGGCCCTGGTAGATACGTGTCTAACACTAAGACTTTCCATCAATTTTATCATCTGCCAAAAATGACCCTTGTGGGGTTTGATCATTGAATAAGTACCTCCTTAGTGAGCTGCACAAGTCGAGGTGTCATTTATGTGTGTTGCACAAACTGTGCAGAACTTGTTGCGCAAGTTTAATACTTGAGGTGAGAGGGTTCACAGCAGTACCGACTGTCTTAGCAAACACAATAATATCGGGTAAACGGCCTGTTTTTAAACTGAATTTTAGAGCTGGAACAGATCAGATAACAAAGGCAGGCTTTAGGGTTTTGCTGAGGTACTTTTACTATCAATAGGAGGGGACAGGCATTCTCTCTCTCTCTCTCAGTACAGACCTCTTAAAATAGAAAGGGCAACTTAAGAAGCCATTTTGCCTCCAGTGGAAAAACACATCAGTGTCTGCGGTCTGGGATTGCGACAGCACTCATCCTATTGACCCGTACACCCCTGACAGTCTAGTTCTCTTCAATCTGACCAGGATCGCCATCACTCTGGACACTTGCATAACTCTTCTCTACTCTATTCCTCTCCACAATCCAGTTTCTTTCTTCTTTTTTTCTCCACAGCATTCCTTCTGACATGTTTAAAGGTAAAGTACAGTTGGTTTTTGGCATGACATTTAAATATATTAAATAAGACCCCAAAGTAGTGGCCAGGGGTTAGTTGAGGGCATTGGCCGTTTCTATTGTAAGAGTCAATGTTTATTAAAAACGGAATTAACTTTCAGTTGTGTTTGACTGAACACATTTGTAAAAGTGCTCAAGACAACATTAAATACAGGAGTACTGGTGACAAAATACTTCTAAAGCATTTTATTAATATTATTCTATTAATTAGTAAATAAAATATTACAAATAAAATATATATTTATTAGTTCGTTTTATTAATACAATTGTTGTAATATTAATACATTTATTAATATTATAATAGCACTTAAGGGAGCAATTCTCACTATTAATTTATTTGAGTGCATGTTACTAACATACTGGCTGCTTATTAGTACTAAAAAACATGTTAATGCCTTGTTCTGCATTGCTGTATCTTAGATCTCTTAACCCAACCCCAGACCTAAACTTAACAGCTATTTTACTAAATATTTATAACAATGAGAAACACATGAATGCTTTATGTATTAAAAAAAAAAATATATATATATATATATATATATTTACTTATTACTGGTATGAAAATATAGCAATTATTAAATGATTAGCCATTGTTAGTTTATAGCCATTTTTGTTGTTAGTTTCATGTTAACTGACTTATATTAATAGAAAAAAATATATATTTTAATTTTAATGATGTATTATTACATTTTAAAAAGAACAAAGTATTATAAATAAATGCTACAGAAATACTTGTAACACTTCAGAATAGGGGTCCAAAATAATGCATTAGTTAAGCATTAATTAATGGTTAATTTGTTCACAGTTAAGCATTACTTGAGCAAAAACACACTACTAATTAATAATTAAAAATGTTAAGTTAATCTTTAATTACTAGTGTGTTTTTGCTCAACTAATGCTTAATTGTGAACAAATTAACCATTAATTAATGCTTAACTAATGCATTATTTTGGACCCCTATTCTGAAGTGTTACCGAAATACTTTTTGATGACAAATCGAACCTTTTTATAAAGTGTACCCAGTATTTTTGTAAATTGTATAATATGCCAATGACAATTTTGTTATGTTCTAAAATATGTTATAGACCGATCTGTTTGGTTGTTCTTAAAGTGGTTTTGTTACAGAAAAAAAATGCTCATCATAAAAATTGTGTTTAAAGGAATAGTTCACCCAAAAATAAAAATTCTGTCATCATTTACTCACCCTCCAGTAGTTCCAAATCTGTATGAATTTTTTAGTCGAACACAAAGGAAGATGTTTTGAAAAAAGTTCGTAACCAGGCTGTTTTAGTCACCATTGACTGTCATAGTAGGGAAAAAATACACCTTGGAGTCAATGGTGACCCAAAACAGCCTGGTTACTAACTCATATAAAATATCTTCATTTGGAGCTGGAACTCCAGGGTGAATAAATAATTGTTAGGTGAACTATTCTTTTAATGAGTTTTTAAGCTGTAATAATTTTTAACATCTTGTTCCTTCAGCATGAAAAAAATGATGTCTTTAGGCCAAAAGCTCTGCCCGGGGTCACAGGGAGACCTGGACCTGAAGAAGCCGGTTGGAGCCTGCAGCGATCCAGACCCGCCGAAGGAGAAGATGATCATGAGGAGGGAGATTTCTCTCACTAACGGCATCTGCTTAATTGTGGGCAACATGATTGGCTCTGGTATTTTTGTGTCACCCAAGGGTGTGTTGATGTACAGCGCCTCCTACGGCCTTTCGCTGGTCATCTGGGCTCTCGGAGGGATATTTTCCGTTTTTGGCGCACTGTGTTACGCAGAACTTGGAACCACTATTGCAAAGTCTGGCGCAAGTTACGTGTATATCCTGGAGGCCTTCGGGGGTTTTCTTGCTTTCATTCGCCTGTGGACGTCCATCCTGCTGGTCGAGCCGGCCAGCCAAGCGGTCATCTCACTGACGTTTGCCAACTACCTGGTGGAAGCGCTCTACCCGACCTGTCAGCCTCCGTACGATGCTGTGAGACTGATAGCAGCAGCTTGTCTCTGTGAGTCCTCGGTGTTAGAGAGATTGTGAATGCTCCCACTGTAAAGTTTAGTCTGCTTTCTTTTCAAGTCATTCCAAACAACAGTACTGTCTTATTAATCTTTCATCAACCACCTCTGAAACAACTTTCTTTTTCGTTTGATTGTGTTGTGTGAGATCCTGTCCCCCTTCCACCCCAAAGCCATTTTATTACCTGAGACTGCTTTTTATGTCCAATTCTGATTAGAAAAAGACAACAATGTATTTTTTCCTGATTTAGAAAAATACATTATAAAGTCTTAAATGTATTTTTCCTGATCATAAAAAAATGAATTTGTCATTTTAATTGCATGTATTACCAAAGCATTTAACTTTGTGTTAGCTTAGCTAATTAGCTTAGCATAACGTTTACTCTTACTAAGTTTTTTGACTAAGGGATACTTTACCCAAAAATCTTTATTTTTGCCATCATTTACTTACCCTCATGCCTTTTTGCCTTCCTTTCTTCTGTCTTGAGTCTACAAAAGAAGGTATTTTGAGAAATGTTCACAATAAAATTCAATGGGCTCGGTTCCTAGCATTCTTTAAAATATCTTCTTTTGTATTTTACAGAAGAATGAAAGTAATTTGCCTGAGACAAATTTCCTTTTGGAAACAAATAAAGTTTATCCTGTTCAAGTTCAGAGTGAATAAAAATGATGACAGCACTTTATTTACAGTAGGTGAACTAAGCTTTAGTTTAAACAATTCATCACAAACGTGTACGAGAGAGAGGCATATTTTTCCACTTCTGCTGTCTTTCACATCTCAACACACAAAATCTTTTTTTTACTTCACTAAATTTCACATACAGACACATACAGTATATCCTTTTGTCTGACATAAGTACCGTTCGCTACCACTGTACTTGTACTTGTACCCTATAATGTAATGTGAAAAGTGTGAAGTGAGTGTGTGCTGTGCCAGAATTAACCAATATGCCTATAATGACCTGTAGTGGTCTTTCAGCCGAAAAAGGAAGTTGTTTCAGTAGTGAGCAAGCTATAAAATTAAAGACTGTACCCTGATAGCACACGTACATCTAGGAGACGTCTATTTGACATCTGCAAGACGTATTATTTAGGTCGTTTGCTCATCTGCAATACGTCTATTGGACGTCCTTTCTAGATGTCAAATAGATGTCTATTAGATGTCTTTAAGATGTTTAGGATTTAGAGTGTATGTAAAACTGACATCTTGCAGATGTTTGCCAGACATTTGTAGACAAGAGATGCTTCCCAGATTAAGAGATCTTTAACAGACATATAGATATAGATAAATGTGCACCTATGAACCATCAAATACTAATATCTATAGGCCCTTCATTACTTAAAAACGCTTTTCTTTTCTAGTACCCGAGTGTATATTACTCTTGCTGTAGAACTATTGTTTAGTAGTTCTGTTTGGCATTCACTTCCTCACAGCATCTCGTTTATCACATCATCACATGACCCCTGATGAAATGTGCGTTTCGTCATGTTTGCATGTAAAGAAGTTTAGGCATCTAACACACATCACAGTTACATGCATGATTAAGGAAGCAAGAGATTCTATGCGTCAAGGTAGATGAGAAACAAAAAACCGTAGCGCATATTTAGTACATATTTCGTCAGATCCCAGTTCAGGTAGTATCTATTATCTTAACTCTTCTGCACTATTCGCTGAGACACCTCGATACTAGACCAAACCAGTCTTTTTCAGAGTATTTGGGTGAATGTTCAACAACACGTCCCTTACAAAAACAGTGATGGTATCGTCGAGCAATAGTTTCAGATGGTAATACAATAGAAACCTACTGATGCATTGTTATATTTACATGGTAAACTATAGTATCACTATAACATGTCCAAAAAGACATGGACTTTTTTTGTTGGTTACTTGTGTTTTTGAAGCCAGAGTATTTTTATTATTATTTGATGGTTTTCGTTCAAATGTACAAATCTAAGTGAAAGCAAAACAAAGATGAATGTGGCATTTTTCTCAGATTTGCCCAGTTTTCGTTTTTGCCTGCTCTAGCACGAGACAGAGGAGGTGTTTTTGTTTCTTTCTGAGCAGCTGTTGCCTTCACACAGTTTCCAGTCAGAGCTAAATGTGTTCTCAGAAGGCAGGGACATGATCCACCAGTGCATGAGGACAGATTGTAATAACACGCACTATTCACGTTCAACTGAGATGGGATCTGACACTTTCCAAGAACAGGACTTCCCCAAAAAAATTGTTTAAAAATGCCACAAACACAATTGTTTTCCCTTTTGGCAAATATAATTGCTTATTGCTTAACCTTCAGAAAATGTTGATTGATTTGAGGTAATTTTTTTTTTTATTTGTTTGTTTGTTTTAACAACAACAAAAGTAGAAAAATGCCAAGAAATGACCTGTTGATTTTAGTTTTTATTTTATTTTCTTCAACCCCGAAACAATGCAAAGTGTAATTAAAATAATGCGGAACATGGCTACATGTTACCTACATGTTAGCAAAAAGTATATTGGCCGCTTCTATATTTCCTATAATCTGTATTTATACACACACACACATACATATATATATATATATATTGGCTGTATCGGCCAAATTCACCAATTGAAATTATTTTGGGTTAAAAGTATAGTTCATTAGTTAACTACATTATTTAACATGATCTAAGAATGAACTGTACTTTTATGTCATAATGTTAGTTCATGTTAATTTCAGCATTTACTAATGCATTATTAAATTTACAAGCTGTGTTTGTTAATGCACTGAACTAACATGAACAATGAATCACTGTATTTTAATTAACTAACATTACTAAAGATTTCTCAGTAGTGTAATGGATGTATTGTTCATTGTTAGTTCAATACATTAACCAATGTTAACAAATGACACCGTGTTACCATATTTTGATTGTGCTTTTGATTTTATGAATGACCTTTCATGTTATGTTAATCGTATATTGTATAATAGCTTATATAACATACTGAATAGTTCTCATTTAAAAACATTTAGACACTAGAGAGCACTGTGTTCATGGAAAGTGTGCTGTTGTTCCTGAGAAAAGAGCAAAACTAAAAAAAACAACCTCTTATGTAATATCTATGGGTCATCCTTTGACTATAACATTAATATAAAATGTTCTGATTCTCACATAGCTGATTTCATTATGCATTTAACTCCCTCCTCCTCCTCTTTCCTCAGGTATTCTGATCTTCATAAACTGTGCTTATGTGAAGTGGGGCACTTTGGTTCAAGATATTTTCACGTACACCAAGATTATGTCTCTGCTCCTCGTCATCACAGTGGGCATCACTAAGATAATTAACGGTAAAATTAGTTTCTTTAGGATACTGATGGAGTGGATTTGTTATAGTGAATAAGAGGAATTGATATAGCATGAACAAGGAAGTAGCTCTTAATCATTTTTAGGTTACGTCTACACTTATTGTTTGAAAAGATCTAATTAACTAGAGCTCTCAGGGTGTTTCTCGTGCTGCTCGGTTTTATAATTGTCTCTCTGTGTTTCTCATACTTCCTTGTGTGCACCACAGGAGAAACAAAGAACTTCAACAGTCCATTCGAGGGTTCCTCCACAGAGGCGGGCAGCATTGCCCTGGCTCTTTATTCAGCTCTGTTTTCTTACTCTGGCTGGGACACACTCAACTTTGTTACTGAGGAGATCAAGAACCCCGAGAGGTCTTAGAATATCTATTTTTCCCCATTTAGCTAATACGGTCAAATTTTTTCTCATTCAAAATTTAAAATTGAATAAGGCCCGCTGTCTCATTTCAATCTGCAATTTAAATGAATCGGTTGAGCGAATGATTCAATGATCCATAGGTAAAGTCAATTAAAACGTGTTTTGAACAAATAGGTTGAACGAATGATTCAATAACATTCACCTGTCACTGGTGATTTTAGTTTCTTATTTAAAAATATTTATTTTTTCAACTCGAACCTGATCCTAATTATTTTTATGACGGATGAACATTTAAGTGCCAGTGTGTAAAAGAGATTGACACAACGTCATGTCGTATTTATTTTTTACTGTGTGAAAATTTCAGACAAAATGTTAAGACTCTAATACTAAAAGTTAATTTCAATTAAACAGGAATACTAAATTAAATCAATGTTAAAGTTCACACATTATTTGTAGCAAACCATTTTGTTGGACTGGCTACCAGCACAAGTACATTCCAGAACTGGCATGTTTCTCTTTCCACATGTACATTTGCAGTTATTCATTTAGCACACACTGTTATCCAGAGTTGCATAAATTGATTGCAGCATCATGTTCCTTATTCATTCTAAGCATTCAATCTTTTCTTTAACTGTTCAAAGGAACCTTCCCATCGCTATAGCCATCTCCATGCCAATAGTGACAATCATCTACCTACTGACCAACGTGGCATACTATGCGGTTCTGGACATGCCTTCTTTCATGGATAGTGATGCAGTGGCTGTAGTAAGGATCTTTATGATCACAACATTTCTAATCTTTAGTCTTTAACTAGTTTATTGTGTAAATGAAGGCGTCATTTGATTAAAATATCAGTTTGTGTCCCCATATGTAGACATTTGGAAATCAGGTGCTGGGCCCCATTAGCTGGATCGTCCCCATCTCTGTGGCCATGTCTTGCTACGGTGGACTGAATGCCTCCATCATTGCCGCCTCCAGGTAAACCTTTCTGGTTTCAGATAAAAAAAGGACTATGACGTCATAGTATATGTTGTGTTCTTTCATTGTTAGGTTGTTTTTTGTGGGGGCGAGAGAAGGCCATCTTCCAAACTGTTTAGGTCTGATTCACGCTGAGCGTTACACTCCTGTTCCTGCACTCCTCTTCAATGTAAGTCTCTTTACTATTTCTACAACTATCAGTATATGTACAGTATTTTGACCAGATTAGTATAAATAAAAAACACTATACTACAATATAACCAGCATGAAATGGTGTTTACATCCCATTTTTCATTAGTAATATGATGTATTTCTTTGGGGGAGGGGTATGGCTGGTCATTATTTTGTTATGATAGATAACAAAAAATAGTTATAATTTAGTTTGACATGTTGCTTTCAAGGCTTTTTACTGCCTTAAAAAATTAAACAATCAATATTTCTGGTAACATCTTTCTTTTGATGGTCCCTTATGAACATTCTGCAGACAATAAGTATACTTGTGCTCCTACGTGTCTACTAACTCTTCTAACAGACATTCTACTGACTTTAAAGGGTTAGTTCACCCCAAAATGAACACTTTTGACATTTTAGAGAGTATCACAGTGCAACGCGTGTGCAGATGTTTACTTATTCTAACCCTATTTCTACCAGTCTACTTAAACTCTGCTAACACTCCAGTGAGAGTTAGTAGACACATAGTCTCAGCCTCATCACGCACATGGATCATTGGCTAAATTTCTGATGCATATAGCAAACTTATCTGGAAACACTTTGAGTTTCGAAGCCATCGTCAGATTGGTTGAGTCATACAGGATTTCTGCTTGGAAACAACTTAATGGAGCTAAACTGCATCAGCTGAAAGCCGTTGTTATTTTTTGTAATGCTGCGCCATTACTGATGTCATATAGCAACACCATATATATTCATCTAAAATTTGTAAAAAAAACAAAAAAAGTGTTGATGTGAGTAGTCATGTGGTTTCATCATATTAGGCTCACCATTAGGCTCATGTATAGTATAGCTTTTATTAAGCTACTAAAAAGTTGAAATGCTGTTGAAACGTTACCTTTGTGGTAAAAAAACATTAGTAATGAGCATGCACCTTAAGATATAAGCCAGGTAGGTCAATGGGCATTTATAAGCACTGGATTTGTGGGTGTTTGCAGGGCGTGATGGGTCTGATCTTCCTGTGTGTGGAGGACGTGTTTCAACTCATCAACTACTTCAGCTTCAGTTACTGGCTGTATGTGGGTCTGTCTGTGGCTGGACTCATTTACTTGCGAATAACTCAACCTGACAGACACAGGCCGGTCAAGGTAACCGGATCCATGCAGCGGTCCAGCATTTACATCTGATTATTTACAGCATGTGTTATTCTGTGTGTTTGTTGACTCAGCTGTTTTCTGCCTCTTTCTCCATTAGCTCACATTGTTGTTTCCCTTCATCTACTGCCTGTGCAGTGTGTTCCTCGTGATCGTTCCTCTGTACAGCGACACCATTAACTCTCTCATAGGAATAGTCATCGCACTGTCTGGAGTGCCAGTGTATTACCTGTGTATCTACCTGCCCAAAGAGAAACGACCAAAATGGTTTGGTAAACTAAATGGTGAGGATAACTGTATTTACTTTTACTACTATAAAAGTATTTATATATCTGGATTTCATGAAATAAATGCATTTAAATGCATCATCACACACTTTTATGATTGAAAAGAAGCAAACTAAAAACGTGAAAGACTTGGCTCCATGATTGATTTAAACTGACTTGTGGCGATTTCTTTAAGACTGCATGGGAAGCTCAGCTTCCCCTATGATGACACAAAATTAATGGTCAAATTATGTACTATTGTATTAATATTTCATTGATTAAAAATGCATTAGAAAACATTCATCTCAAATAAGAGTTTGTTCAGAATCAGTTAGATTTAGCAGGTCGGCTGACTTTATTTTCTTCTCATACATTCCCGTAGCGTCACAGTGCATTTCCCCGTTGAAGCCATTGACTGTAAAAAAAAAAAAAAAAAAAAAATGGACGTAGTGTCCGTGACGTCACTCGTAGGTTTCTGAAGAGCATTTTTGAAGCCTAAAGTGGGCGG
>JAUCNO010000385.1:2519575-2537408 GCA_032353835.1 Enteromius viviparus | reverse complement strand
GCTACAGAATTCGGCCGGAAGTAGTAGGTCATCCGGGTACTTCTCGCCTACTGAATTTCGACTGCTACGAATTCGGATATACTACTCGCCTCACATGCTGTTTTTCGCCTACTATATAGTAGGGTAGTAGGCGATTTCGGACGCAGCACTAGTTTCTGTTAATTATGTATTCTGTTCAGGTGTGTCTAGCTCGTTTTCTGTGATTGTCTTGCCTAATTTAGTTGCCCTCTGTGATTTAGTCTTTGTCTGTCATTAACGTTATATGTGGTTATTTTATAAAAGTCTCTTTTGGATACTACTCCACGTTTTGATTTATTATTAAAAAGATTTGGTTTATTTATACTTTTGACTCAAGCATCCTCCTTAGCCTGCACGAAACGTTACAGAATGACAGACCTTAAGAGATTATCGAGGATCACGGCAGAGGAGATCCTCGATCGGCTTCTAGTGGGGCTTTCTCCTTTCCCCACGGCACGGGAATGCAGCCAGCCGTCGGTTATTGCAGTGCCCGGCTTATTTTGGATACTACTCCACGTTTTGATTTATTATTAAAAAGATTTGGTTTATTTATACTTTTGACTCCAGCATCCTCCTTCGCCTGCATGAAACGTTACAGATCAACTAGAAATGTTTTGTTTTTTTCCTCATGCACACAATGAGTTCTTTAGGAACACCTGATGTCTGTGGTTTAGCAGGGCATGGGTCTGACCTACTTTCATGTCTGTAAATATTCTGTAATCTAATTATCATTCTTTTGAACTTAAGTAAATAAAATGCCATAAACAATTGCAGGCATAGTTTACCTTGTTTTTTTTTTTGTTTTTTTTTTATTACACTGTAAAAAAAATAAAGAAATCTGTAAAATTTACGGTAAAAAAAACAGCAGATGTGGTTGCTAGAAAAAAAAACATTAAAAATATGGTAAAAAATTTTTTTGTTAAATTTACAGTTAAACCGTAATAACTGATATAATGTTAATATACCAACCTATTAAATTAGTGAAATCTATTTTGTAACTTCTAAATGCACTGATAACTGCCAAATGCAGGTGGTGATGAGTCACATGATGAACCAAGACCCAACACAAATAACTTTTAAATAGCAATATAGAAGGTGCTCAGCGTCATTAACACACTAAATACCATCATGGTAAAAATTACTAAACTGAAATGTGCAATAAACATTCATATAACAACATTACATGTAACATGCAACCCAAATAAACATCTATCATGGTAACAGTGTAGCTTCATATTATAAATTCAGTCGTGTGTAGTTATTAGTTATTCCATGGGCCTCTCTCCATCACAGTGTGAGTAAAATGGAAACAAGGGGTGGCTCAACTTCCCTGTAGGGTCAAATCACCCTGTTCTCTGCTATTATTATCATAGCGTAGTAGTAGCCTAATAGTGATAGCTTTAACATAAATAATCATTATTTTACATCTACAAAGAGAGAAAACACACAACGAGCAAAAGAATCAAAAGAAGTATAAAAAGGCATACAAATATATTACAAAATAAATATTTTAAGATAGAGAGGCAAAGAGTTTCAGACTTTCTGTTTAGTTGTTATTAAGTACTTAAAGCTCTAAAACATTTTCATAAACGTACAAAGAAATATATTAAATGAGTGCTTACATTTTTTTTTCATTACCAGTGTCTTGTGATTTCAACATTGATGAGAGGGGGCAACTGTCTACATGTGTTTTATAACAACATTTTATTTTTTTTTCTAGAAGACTGATATGATTTGATCTCATATAAGATGTGAGATGTACATTATTTAATGAAATATCTCATAATAAGCAAAGATACAGTGTTAATAAATATAACAATACATATATTAAAGATAGATATATAGATAAATGGAGAGACAGAGAAATAAAAATAATAATTATTATGGTGTCTAATGTAATAATAACAGTATTGACAAGAAACAATCACAGTACGTTTTGGGACTTTTATTCTATTTCCGCGGTAGTGTGTCGACCGGAAGTGGGATCAGGATCGAAGCGGCTGCAGTCAGTTTTCTTTATCACTCTCGCGCGGACGGCCATCTTCCTTCAGCTCGAGAAGATAGTTCCTGCAGTCATGGCCGACTACTCTAACGTGGCTCCACCGTCCTCAAACGCCGGTGGAGGGATGAATGATGCTTTTAAAGACGCCCTTCAGAGAGCCAGACAAGTGAGTACTTTGAAAGCGTCTAAAAGTAACCCGTATCTTCAGGTTTGACTTCAAAATAACCGTGAAACGTAATCAGCTCGTTAGCTAACATGCTAACTTTAGGCCTTGATGCGTTGCAACAAAGAGGTTTCGGTTTTGTGCATTTTTAATCTATTTTATTTATATTTTTACTGTTTTATTTTATTGCTTAAGTGAAGCAGAATGCGTTTTGTAATTAAAACGTATGCTTCGCTCTAGTTCCAATAAGTTAAATGGCAAATTAGTAGTTTGAACCACGCGTTAATTAGACATTTACGTGAACTGTAATTTACTTAACGCTATATAAAACATTTACTTATACATTGGAATTACGTTTCTAGACGTAGGTTGATATTAATATTTATGTTTCTGTTGGTGTTTCTTTTCATCCAAATTTATAAATGGCTTAGCTGCGTGTAACTTCCTACATTTTTTTGCGGCTAGTAAGGCTGACTAGCTTTTGTAAAGGGAAAATAGCAGAGACTCCGTTGTAGTGTTGTAATAATCATATACCGTTATTTTAAAAAAAATATTTTTTTTATCTTATTAAAACTGGGTATGTTTTTTACCATGCGTTCCGCTGTATTGTTTTAGATCGCTGCAAAAATAGGAGGTGATGGTGTACCCCCCTCTCCAGTATCTAGTAACGAGTTTGGTTATGGAGGGCAGAAGAGGCCACTTGAAGATGGAGGTAAGCTTATATGTGGCTTTGTTGTGCATAACGATCCACATAAACCACATTATGTACTTGTTTAATCCTGTGGTATTCTTAACTTATTGTCCTGACATCACAAGTCAAAGGCCTAAACTTGTTTGTTAAATTTCATGGTACTAAACAATATTAATGTCTTCACAATATGAACTTTTTATTTCTGTATAAAAATATATTATTTTTATATTCTGTATTTTATTTTACCAGTGGGCTAAACGGTTTAGTCCAACTGTTATGTAGTACTTTCTGTAGTTGGTGGTACTGCTAGATGTTTTAAATGCATTGTTTGGGTTTTAAATGTTTTGGTATATTTATTTTAAAACATTCTGTCTTTTCAGATCAACCAGAAACCAAGAAGGTTCCACCAAGTGATCGTAAGTATTGCTATTTTCTACTGGGAGAAACTAATTAGCTATTAAATATGTTATGCATTTAATAATTTCTAACATGTCTGTTGCTCATAAATTCATGCTTTTATTTGCACCAGCTTTCTCCTCTGTAATGGGAGGCATGGGTGGCCCATCAAGGTAACCATTTATTTTTTTTAAACAGTATTTTAAAAGGAATTTTTTATTTTTTTAAAGATGTTTTTTTTTCTTTTTCTAATGTTATCACTTTGTTTGTGCAGGTCTTTATCAGAGGATTTCAAGGTTCCAGATGGCATGGTTGGCTTCAGTAAGTTGATTCATGAAATCAGAAAAAACAAAAATCCTTTTGCCTTGAAATTTCAAAATACAATTTTAATGAAACCCTTGTTTTCAGTTATCGGAAGAGGAGGAGAACAGATTTCAAGAATACAGCAGGACTCGGGTTGCAAAATACAGATTGCTCCTGGTGAGTCAAATTGCTGTGTTTTGACTGTATCTCAGTCTTTCTGGAGAGAAAGAAATGATAATGCTTATTCTGCTCTCTACCCAACAGACAGTGGTGGCATGCCTGAGAGGTCTGTGACATTAACAGGCTCACCTGATTCAATCCAGTGAGTATCTCCACACATTCAGAATTATTATTATTTTTTTGAGATTTAGGTGAATTAAAAATATATATTTTTTGTAATAGGGCTGCAAAGAGGATGCTCTCAGAGATTGTAGATAAAGGTAGACCTTCTCCAGCATTCCACCACAATGATGGACCAGGAATGTCTGTTCAGGAGATGATGATCCCTTCCTCCAAAGCTGGTCTGGTCATCGGAAAGGGAGGAGAAACAATCAAACAGTTGCAGGTAAGTTGCCCAAATGTGGTTAAACCATTTTTTTTTGTCTTAAAGTCAGTATTTTATTTTATTTTTTTTAAATATACATAATTTTATTTTTTGTTAGTTTTTTTTAACAGACATTTACTTAATAATTTAATTGTTCAACATTGTGTAATAGGAACGAGCTGGGGTCAAAATGGTCATGATTCAAGACGGACCCCAAAACACAGGGGCTGATAAACCACTCAGAATCTCTGGTGATCCTTTTAAAGTTCAGGCGAGTATACATTTAAACTTTTACAGTTCTACATTGAATCCTTGCATATTATGTATATCTAAATATTTTTTTAAACTGCTTGGTCTGCACAGCAAGCTAAAGACATGGTGATGGATCTGATCAGAGATCAGGGTTTCCGGGAACAGAGAGGAGAGTATGGTTCTAGAGTAGGCAGTGGAGAAAGTCTGGATGTAAGTACTGCTTAATGATCTTTTTTTTTTTTTTGTGGTTTACATTGAAATGGAATTTTAAAATACTTGTTTTTTTGTTTTTTTTTTCTCTTTGCTTTTGCTTTAGGTCCCTGTGCCAAGGTTTGCAGTGGGAATTGTGATTGGCAGGAATGGGGAAATGATCAAGAAGATTCAGAATGACACTGGTGTGAGGATTCAGTTCAAACCAGGTGCATAAGAATATACAAATCTGAATAGTTTAATGGTGTTTGATGTAGGGGAAAAAAGCCTTACATAAATTTTTTAAATCAAAATAGACAAGGAAGTTGGCATGGCGTTAAAACACCCACTCTTGATACATATACTGGTTTTGCTTCAGATGATGGCTCCACACCAGAGAGGATCGCTCAGATTATGGGGCCTCCAGACAGGGCACAACACGCAGCGGATATCATAACTGACCTGCTGAGAAGTGTGCAGGCTGGGGGCCCCCCTGGTCACGGGGGCAGAGGAAGGGGCCGTGGTCAAGGAAACTGGAACATGGGCCCTCCTGGAGGCCTACAGGAATTTACTTTCACTGTGCCTACCATGAAGACCGGCCTCATTATCGGCAAAGGTTAGTTGTTGCTTTCCCTCTAAAGCGATGTGCAATTTTTAAGATGGAGAATTAAATTGATTTATTTTTACCTTCCTCTAGGGGGTGAAACCATTAAGAACATCAGCCAGCAGTCAGGAGCCAGGATAGAGTTACAAAGAAACCCTCCACCTAATTCAGACCCTAATTTAAAGATCTTTACAGTCCGTGGATCACCCCAACAGATTGATTATGCCAGACAGCTGGTCGAGGAGAAGATTGGAGTGAGTATTGTGATTCCCATTAGGCCCAAAAAAAATTTTAGGCCCAATTTCTTTATTGCTTATTGTCTGGTTTATTCTTAAACAAAAAAATTGTTTTTCATAGGGTCCAGTTAGCCCTATGGGTGGCCCTCATGGTCCTCCTGGGCCCCATGGAGGTCCTTCTCACGGCCCTCCCGGTCCACCAGGACCACCTGCACCCATGGGCCCATACAACCCTGGGCCCTATGGCCAGGGCCCTCCTGGACCACAGTAAGGACTTTCTCCTTCTCAATTTTTGATGCATTTATCAGCGTTTTCACTAGGTCTTGAGGTGAACTTAATGTATTTTATTCTTTATCCTCAGTGGTCCCCCAGCACCATACCAGCCTCAAGGCTGGGGCAACGGATACCCTCATTGGCAGCAAGGACAGCAAGATCCCAGTAAGTTCTTGACACTTAGCAGTGATAACTAGGTTTAGTTTAGAATATTGATTCTTCACAATGCCCTCTTCAGTCATAGTTAAAATAAATGCAGTTTCAGTTGCCTGTTGGAGGAAAAACAATGTGCTAAACTGTTGCTTTTTCAGCAGATAAAGCAGCGGCTGATGCCAATGCGGCTGCATGGGCAGCCTATTATTCTCAGTACCAGCAGCAGCCTCAGGGCCCCATGACACCAACATCAGCAGCCCCTGGCACATCCCAAACCAATGGACAAGGTACTTACTTTTAGATGTATATAAACCTGCACTCCACAAAACTGTCACCCTCCCTTCACTCTAGATCTACTATTGTCTGTTGTACAGTAGTACTTAGTAGCCTTTCAGCGTAGCCAGCACTGAACAGTGCAATGTTGCTTTTCCAATCGTCTTTATACATGGTTCTGGGATGGCCTTTTTCAACTAGCACACATAGACAGGGCCTTTTCTGAGACACTCGACCTGTTTGTGCAAAGTGCACCACCTAGTCAGGTGGAGGACTTTCTGCAGCCTTTAAAAGAATGGTTCTCAATTTCTCAAATTGTACCATTTTTAACAGGTGACCCGCAAGCTCCAGGTCAAAGTGGACAGGCAGATTACACCAAGGCCTGGGAGGAATATTACAAGAAATTGGGTATAAATATTTTGCCAAATGTAGCTTCAGGTTATATTCTTTGGGAGATCAGGTTATATAGCAGCAGGGCTTGAATAGCCAATCAGTCCTGTTTTACTTTTGGAGTCTAGCCAGGCAAATTAGTGGCGTGGGAGTTTTGCCTTTGGTGCTTGTCCACAGAAATATTGGTCTCAATCCCTGCTGTTCAGAATGAGGAGCTGTAGTGTCTCAGATAAGAGTAGGATTACCACACGAAAAACCATGAATAAGATTGTACTGCTCACTTTGGTATATGTATGTAATGAATAATTGTGTACCCCTTTTCAAATTTGTGTCTCTTTCAATGCCAGTTGTACTTGTAAATATTAAGTTTAAAATTGTTGACATTTTAATGCTAAGTAACTTTTGTTAATCTGTTTTTTTTTTTTCTTAATTTGGTTGCCTTGCGAGTAGCATAGTTGCATGTTTTTACCAGATTATTGTCAGTAATGTTGTATTCAGTGTACCTTTTCTAATGTTTAATCTCATCTCTTCAGGTCAAGGACAGCCTCAGCAGGACTACACAAAGGCATGGGAAGAGTACTATAAGAAACAAGGTGAGATATCATTCATGAATTCTTTGATTGCTGAGTTATGGGCAGCCTCAGCTCTTTACAGTCCTCTGAAGTAGAGCTGCTGTTGTCTCGGCTGCCCTAGAGTAAAGTAGAGGGTTTCTGTCCCGCCACTCGGAGGCAGCGTGGCCGGGGTCGTTCCCCTTCTTACAAACATTACCATGGAGTAATTTATCCTGAAAACCAGTCTTGTACTAAGGGTTGGTTTATCAACAGTGACCATCTTTAATGCTTTGGGTTTTATTTTGTTTCAGGTCAAGCTGCACCTCAGGCGGCTGCAGCAGCGGCAGCGTCTCAGCCTGGAGGTCAGCCAGATTACAGTGCAGCGTGGGCAGAATACTACCGCCAGCAGGCAGCGTACTATGGCCAAGGCGCCCCTCAGGCGATGGGAGCTGCACCCCAGGCTCAGCAGGTACACTCCCATTAAAACACTCTGCTCTTTGACTTTTGTGCTGCACGTGTACAGTTTTTGCCCCCCTTCTTTTTTTTTTTTTCTTAACATTTTACTTCAACAGGTTCAGCAGGTTTCCAGAAGAGTCATCGATACAACACATAACCAAACTCTTTCCTCCTCAAACAGGCTTTTTATATATTCTTTTTTTTTTTTTTTTTGGGAGAGTGTTGGATAAATGTTTCTGCTCTTAACATGTTGTGTATTTCTTATGTATTTCTTCTGCACAGGGCCAGTAATGTGAAGTGGACATAGAGTAAATGCTACATTGTCAGAAAAACCCTTTGTTAAATGTTTGGATGCAGACGCCATGATGAAGATCTTTATTTCATTGGTTTAAGTGTTTAAGCTAGATCGCAGACCAGCTCCAAAGTCAAGTATATATATATATAATTTTTTCCTTTTTGTTTTGCCACTCTTGTAAATGAACGGTTTGTTTTTAATCGGGTGATTTTGCTCATTCCAGCTCCTGTATCTCCTGTATCTCATGTAGTTCTGAGATTAAACTATAGTCATTTTCCATGTAAATCATCTCAGTTTTAATATGATATGCCTGTTGTGTTTTGCAATAAAACAATGAAACCTCCTGTGTTGGTAAGTGGGGTGCAAAAGTGGGGAATGTTTTGTAAAAATGATTTCCTGTTTTGGAGGTGGGGGGTAATGCAGATTTCCAAAACAAAAATGTTGCTCTTGTTTTTTGTTTTGTTTTTTTTTCTCGTTTTTTTCTGTCTATTACACTTGATTTTTAGTTTAATTCCTGGTCTATTTTAAAGCCAAAAGTAAGAGATCATTTGACATTGCTTGTTTGAAACATGGACAGCTCTGTTTTTATTGCTGCAATATTTTTTTATTTTTTTTTACTGGTCATTGCTGTGGGTGTAGGTGTAGGCAGGTTATCTAAGGCAAGGTGGCTTGGTGTTGGCAAGGTATGTGACTCATGCAATAACTCTTCAGTGCTGTAGTGTTGCTCATTCCTGTACTGCATTTTACCTGGTCTGTTGAGGTAGAGTGCACTGTTAATGAGAGACATTTCCTCCCTCACAGGCAAGATTAGGAAGGCGGTAAGCAAGTATGCGTCTTTACATAAACTGTTCCTTTCTATATTGTGACTGCGATCATGTTGCAAGTATTTTAGTTTGTTCTCCAAGTTTGCTGCTTTCTTACAGGGCAGGTCAAGTGTTCTGATCAACAGCAATGTCTTTTGCGAAATTACTTGTCCCCATCCTATATTTTATTTGTCTAAAATCCACATTGTGTATATATTTCTATCAATATTGCTGGCATTTTAAAAAAAACGTTTTGATACAATTAAAAAAAAGCTCGAATGCGAACATGGACTTTTTTTTTTTGTTTGCCCATTGTCTGTTAGCATTCCTCCAATATAGGCCTATAGGTTTTTGGAGACTCTGGCCTCCTACACCAGTGAAATGAGCTCTCCACTGTAAGTACAAAATGTACATGATTTCGCGGCCCAATTTGTTTTTTGCTGTCAATGCATTGTCTTTGACTGAATGAAACAAAATGTATATAAATCTCTAAATGTTGCCCTTTTTGGGGTAAGTATGTCAGGGCTGTAATTTTGATTTGACATGTTCAAGATAATAATGACCTGACCCTTTTTCACATTGGACTGTTATTTTATTTAAAATTTTTTGCCATAACAGCATTGTGTTATATTTACAAGTTGAGACATTGCCATGTTGACACTGCTTTAGTCGTTTAGGACTTGTCTCTCAGACTTCTCATATGAAACTGTGAACTGTACCACTGTGTGCAAGTCAGTCCGTCAGTAGAAACGGCAACATTTTCCATCTGCGAATGTGGTTTAACATTGACTAGACATGCAAATTGTCTTTTTGTGATTTGACAAGTTTTATATACTGCATAGCCCATAAAGTCCGTCAGTAAATGGCCTCTTTCAAATGTTAATTAGTATTAATGTCCTATTTCTAAATCTCTGCCTGACCTGTTTGTGATTTAAGGTCATTGAGGCTGTGATTTGATGCAAGTTTATTTTTTTTTATTTCGACTGTTCATTAGTGAGCAGTGCAATGTCTAATCTTGCAGTGTCATCCCTGACCTTGCACCTTAGGTTCTGCAGCAATAACACAGGTAAGAGTATCCTAAAAAATCAAAACGATTGAACCTGTGATCTAGTGAAATGCTTTTCACCTTTGAAACTGAGGTCAATTTGTGCCGCTGTTTAAATGAAGGATGTCTCTCGTAGTAGATTGACAAACATTAGAATTAAGATCTCTAGGAAGTATGGTTTTGTTTTTTGTCCATATGAATTGCATGGCCTTGACCTGTAGTTCTCAAATGTTTTCCTCTGTTGAAATCTAACTAGAATTACGCTGTTTTGTTCTTTCTTGTTCTAATTGAAACAAATGTGATTTTGATTTGCTCATTTGTTAGCTTCCTGGTAAGTCTGTTTAGTGTGGTTCTGTTCTACTCTTACACAATGCATGCAGATGCGAAATGACTCCGAGTTAGCTCTATGAATGCACTCACTGATAACTGACGTATACTGTATGTATGCTCATGTTTCATTGGTTTGCAAGCTTTCTTGATGCCCCTCTGTAGTGCTAATGTTTGTCCCACATTGCTGCCTTCATTCTCACTCACAGTGTTGAAGATGCTGCAGGCGTAGTTCGTAGAATCAGGTCCTGAGCTAGTTTGTCCGTAAGGAGGAATCCTTTGAGTCTGTCCTTCCGCTGAACATAGACTGTTCAAGGGCTCCAATTATAAGGTAAAAAATATTATGAGGAATCTGTCATTGCAAAGTCAATGTTACTGTTAGTTCAGGGTGATGCCAGTTAGTTTTGATTGTAGAAATGTAGTTATATGCCTCTGTATTATTGGTTGACTAATGGTTCTATGAAATGTTTTGAGTACATTTTTTTTGCCTTTTTTTTGATAAGTGTAGGGATTTTATGTACATCAATGCTGCATAGGTGGACCATGACCAGGAACTTTTTTTTTTTCTTTAGTAGGCATTTGCCAGGCTGGTTTTTGTTTGTTAAACAGAGTTTCTTTAAACCCTAGTCTATATCCATTGCTGCATATCATTTTGTATGCATGCAAGATGTTTCCTTTTTGAGCAAATTGTTCACAACAGAATTCGTGGGGGTCTAAAAACGAAGAGAAAATCGGAGGCAATCTGAGAAATTTGGAGCATGCCTTTGAGGTAAAACTATCATGAACTGTTAAAAGTTGTTGAATGTTCTTCTGATATCTTGCTGAGAATTGTTGGTCTGAAATGTTAAGGATTGTTGCCGTTGTCATCAATAAAACTGTAATCATTAGAACTGGCTTTGAGGTTTTTATTTTTCACTTAACGATTTAAACTGTAACATGTTAAGAACAAAATGCAGCCTTAACTCCACATATTACAGGATACATGTTTGAACTGTCACATGTACTGCTTGTAAATAATTGAATGACTTAAATTCATAACAGCCAGCTGTTCCACAATTAACTCAGCATCATTGAGTAGTCTTACCTGAACACAGCCAGTGGTGAACATTTAATTCCTATAAAAATGAGAATCTTAAGTGACCTGCATATGACTTAATCGCTTATCAATAACATCCTTTTTGCCAACTATAAAAATACAACGGATCTCAAAACATTTGTGCAATTCATTCTTCAAAAACAAAAACTACTGAAAGGCATAAATACATTTGTCCCTTTTTACCCGCTTCATTTTAATCACTACACAAACTGTGCTGCATTAACATGCCACTAATATTGACTTGGAAGAGAGATTCATGATGTGTGTTCAACTTAGCAGCTGTGAGTAAAACATCCATGAAAATATGGAGGATGAGACAGACAGATGTAGCTCACTGAACCTGTGCTTCCAGCAAAGCACTTGGTAGCAGATGCAAAGGTGTGCCATTACAGCCGTTTAGGTGATGGATCATATCAGTGCCTAGGTAGGCAAGAAGCAGTTCAGTACGTCTGTGAAGCAGGTGCAAGATGTCCTCAGCCAGAGTGTCCAGACTAAAGTAACGCACTTTATCCAGATCAAAAATGTCCTTCATAAAGAACAGCACCTGTTCCTGTGGACAAAAGATAAACAATTTGTTCTTAAATGTCTTGCTACTTGTGAAGATTATACCTTGGGAGTATAACATACCAAACACACCCCATCAGCATTAAGTCTGGCAAAGACCTATTCTACTCTACTCTGGAATCTTCAAATCCGGCAATGGAGAGCCTCTACACTGCAGAACTGGATCTCTAATCAAAGACACCCGAGCAAGATAATCAGGGTCTAGAAAATTACAGGTAATTACAGGCTCAGAGTTTGGCGTGGGACCTTCCAGGACTAGATTAGAAGAACTGTACCCCCTACTTAAAAAGTTAATAGAATCTTTTATCGAGGGGGTTTCAATCATGCCCCTGAAGAGCAAGGCTTTTCTCACTTTGGAATGAGAACAATTGTGGGCACCATGTTGAAGACACACTCCAAACCAAAGCGCTCAACTTTTCAGGGTTACTAGCAACTTCTAGTCAGGCAGGAAGGAGGACTGAACACTACTTTCATTCAGATACGCAGGACACTCACTAGATGCGTTTCCACTGTCGGACCTAACGAAAAACCTTGGGTCAAAGCGGGCCAGCTGGGGCTAAAGGTTTGGTTATGAACAAAGGCAGAGTTTTTCCTCGCCATCGCTGCAGATCACTTCAAAAAGTTAACGGATGACACCAGTATCAAAGATAAACTTTTCAAATAAACTTTAGCTAAAAACTCATTTTCAGACCGCAACAAGTGTTTGAAATAACTTGATATCCAGTGTCGATTATGATGCCCATGCATCAATAGGTAGGTTATTTATAGAAGACTATAGCCTACATGCAATCCAAAACATTACCATAATACACATGATAGTATTATATACGATTGCTTAAAGAAATCAGACATCAAATTCTTATTGTCACAATGGTGTATTTAATTTCGTCGGCTATTTTGTCATAACTAAATCGTCTGTATCGTCTGCGATGTATGTGACTACAAACAAAAGACTCCACTAATTAAGTAGGCTTGTGTCCTCTTTCTTTTGTGAAACAACGGTTTATACCGCTTTATTTTTGTTTGAAATATATTTACGATCAATATCACATATTATTGTAAAACACTGACGCCAATTTAAAGCACTGGCCCGACAGTGGAAAAGCAGCTACTGTGGACCAGGGGGCCCAAATCTTCCTGGAGAGTTTAGCTCTAGCCAGCTACAACACACTTTCCTGAAAGTTTCCATTAAGACTGAAGATCTTGATTGCAATGGCCCTCCATGAACAGGGTTGAATGCCCCTGGACCTAGTTAATCTAACCCTATAAAGTTTAGCTGAAAGGAACACTCCACTTCTTTTCCAACATCCCTAGAGTAATACAGATGTGTTTTACGGTTTTCGAATCCATTCAGCCGATCGCCAGAATGAGAGTATAGTTCCTAGTCATATCAGCCTAGAAAAACAACTTTGCATTTTCCGCCAGTCTTAGTACACAATGCGACTACAGAAGAGTTAAGGTTTAAATAGGTTTAAATAAATTTAAAATTATCGAAACACTTTAGTCATTTTATAGTGCGACGCTAGCTGGTCTCATCGGATTCAATGGTATATGCTAAGCTATGCTAATTTTGGGACCACCAGACCCGGCGATCGGCTGAATGGATTCGAAAACGGTAAAACACATCTGTATTACTCTAGGTATGTTGGAAAATAAGCCTATGTCCAAAAAAAGTGGAGTGTTCCTTTAAACCCTAATTATACACAGAAGCAGCTACTCGGGCAGGTGTGTTGGATTGGCTTAGAGCTAAACTCTACAGGAAAGTGGTTACCCAGAATCAGGATTGGACACCCTGGATAAACTTGTTTCAGGACAAACACTAGGCCTTGTAGGATCTTTAACCCAACACAAACCTCAACAGTTGGACAGTTAATGACTTAATGCCAATACACTTGGCAAATTCATCAAGTTTAGCTTAGAGGTATGCAGTGCAGTAGAAGGCCATCCAAACAAACTGGTCCTTCCCAATTTATCCTGCAGAAGTAAGTTTGTAGCCTTCCGAATGTCAGTTTTGTCATAAGTCCTAAAGCTGACATGTGGTGACAGGTCAGTGTAGTAGTTCAGCAGTTCAGAGTACAACTTGAGCGCACATGAACCAATCATCTCTTCCACTTTACAAGTCACAGCACATATGCATGTGACAGTCAATGTATGTAGGCATTGCATCTGAGACTGACATGCTTTAAAAGACACAGAGTTCATCAAATTACAGCTTACCTTGAAGAAGCAGCAGAAATCGTGCAGGGAACTTTTAGGGCCTAGAAACCCCCAGGCCAAGACAGGACTTATGTGTTCACACACTGCATAGAAATGTGCAATAAAGCCATCTTGAACCTGTGCACACAAAATGAAATATTAACAAAAATATTTTCTTTCATTTAAACCTTTCAAATCTTGTACAACAATCAAAACCATTTTCATTTTCAGCAATACCTTCATATGTTGCCTCTTCTGCTTCAGAACAGACCAACAACTTGATGCAACAGCCTATGATGACAAAATACGGTCTTCAGAAATAATGTGTAACTGTATTGTAATTTTGCTAGAAATTCTGTACGCACCGTCTCTTTGAAAGAGTTGTTGAGCCAACGATTGTTGACCACATTTTGAATAGAGATAGGTGGATTCTCAAGATCCTCAAACGAGTCCATAAGAATGAAGTCAAGAACGATGTCATAAAAGTTCAGATGTTTAACCTAAAGAGTAAAAAAGGTAAACCTTTAACAAAACTAGCAAAATTTGAAAACCATTTATTATTCAGGACAGGTCTTGTATCTATAGATGACATGGCCCACCCCTCTTGCAGAAAGCTCCACTTCTGTGTTCTCCCAATGGTTCGTTTTCTCCAGAAAGCAGATCATTTCTTCAAACACCTCCTCAAATCTCTTTGGGCTCTGCAAACCACACAACAGATCAGTTGGGTTGGGGACATGTGTGACCACATGGAATAAAAGGAGACACTCACCTTCCTTGCTTTAACAATTATTGAAGATAATATCCTCTTTCCTGTGTCAGCCAGAAATGCTCTAGTTGCTCTTTCACATAAGATGACCTGAATTAAAATACAACATGGAGTTTAAAAGTTTTCCCAAACAGGCCCCATTGCAATTGACACACATGACGCCTGTCCATAAAGTTTCACCCTTGATGTGCAGTTCTGTAAAGTGTGCTCTGAGGTGAGCTTCACAGCAGACTTCAAGTGGCGTTAGTGGCTGAAGTCTTTTCTAGAGGACTTTGAATGTGATTTCGATAGCCATTTTCTCCTGAAATTAGACTTGTCCACGATTGAGCTACTTTTGAGGACCAATTGGGCTGGTTTTGTTATGCAGACCTGGCAACCCTAAGGAGGACTTATGGAGCCATTTAGAACAGGACCACAGACTGCTACTGAATCTGCCCAAACCTAGACCATTATTATGAACTGTCAATTTAACTTGGCAACATAAAAACAAATGTAATAACCACCCCATTATCCGCTTAATCAAAATCTTTAATATTTTCAAAAAACTAACTTCTAGTACAGGTGTATACAAAACAGGCCTGTGTACAATAACATATTTACAGTACAATTACATAGCAATCAGTGGCCAAACTCATTATGAAAAAAGTGTTAGTTGTAGGACATGAAAAAAAATCTTTACCTGACATGCCTGGCGTATACAGTGCAGCTTTGCCAGGAAGTCGGTGTCTCCGAGACATTCCAGCATTTCAGTTCTGTATATAAAAAAGAGACCAGAGAACAAGGGTTTACATACAACATATCAAAATAAGCTCTGCACATTAGTTTCAATGTGCGCAAACAAACAGATCTATAAAACTAATTTGTTTATGTATTCAAGTCAGTTTAAATAAGCCACATTCAAATATTCAATACACGCGTACCTATGAACATGACCGAACTTTGTTATCTATATCAATATTATCTAAAGTTCATCTGATAATTTATATGAATTGAAAAATTGACTGCTGTGTGTTATTTATGCATTTATTTAATACACAACTATACTGAACACTAGATTCTGATAGGCCAGTCAGGTATTTGTGGTCCCCCATACCTGACATACAGGACTCACCGTAGCACTCGACAGAAGATCTTCCCTTCCTCCGCCATCTGCAGGGCATCCTCATAGAAGGGGTGATGACACAGTGACCCCAGCACATGGGCACTCCTCATCTCTCTCAGCTCAGATAACTAAATCCAATCACAAGATTTAAGACTTTGTGTGTAACTCTCTTACATACACAACGTAGGGGTTGATGCCTACAGATAAGAGTGTTTTAAATAATGAAATGGGGGACAGATTTAAAGTCTATAGCAGGGGTCACCAAGTTCGGTCCTGGAGTACTGGTGTCCTGCAGAGTTTAGCTTCAACCCTAATCGAACACACCTGACGCAGCTAATCACGCTCTTACTAGGTATACTTGAAGCTTCCAGGAAACTGTGTTAAGGCAGGTTGGAGCTAAACTCTGCAGGACACCGGCCCTCCAGGACCGAACTTGGTGACCTCTTTACCTGTTGCTATAACAAATAACATATTTTCTAGATGCATCAATTAAAAACCCTAACAATGCATATGCATTATGATTATGATTTGTTTACGTGAATCATTGATTTTGGCATGTCGAACACTAAGTAGAATTTAGCTGCACATTTTGACAGAGCTGAATGATAAATAGTAATAAATTGTTCAAATAATAAGTCTATTTGTAATTTGAATGATTTATTGTTATTTATCATAAGTTCAGTTGAAAACTGTTATTTAATTGGACTTAGTGTCCAGTTAAAATGCTTCACTTAAATTCTTTCAATAATGTATGGCGGAAGAGCACTTCACAGCACTTCGACTTCAGCAGAGTACACAACGCCTGAAAACTTCCCCTCTCTCTCCCTCTACACTTCCGTCAATACAACCAAGGAGTGATGATATTACTGTGCAGGGGTTGAAGTGCTGCAAAGTGATCTTCCGCCATACATTACAGTTTTTAAATGGAGAAAACGTGTAAGTGTTTGGGGGCTTCTAAATCCAACCCTGTTTGGATGCTAAGGAATGAATGGAGCTAAGCTAAACACTAGAGTGGGAGAGGTATGTATTAACTTGTTGAGGAAAGAAAATAGTGTAATATGGAAAAACTGTGGCATTTTCCTTTAACCTTAAATATTATATTAATGTGCAAGTAGTAGGGCTTCCTGTAGAGTTTACATCATTAACTGAGATCAAATCATAACCTAAATGATTTAATTCATTGTGTTTTACAATATATCATGAGGTCAAAGCCCTAAATGCAACTGGTATTTAATGTACTGCATTCATTATTATGTTATATAATGCATCAGGCATGCATTTGAAGTATATTTCTACCAATAATAGCTTTCAATCTATTTGAGGGGTTATGTTGTTTCTTTAAGGAAATTGAAGTTGATTGGAAAATATGATCCTTTCTAAGCTTTCAAAGAGCAACATGCAGCAGGAGCGCTAAACACTTCACAGATCCACGTGATTCACAGAGCACAGCTGAGCTGTATTTGGGCTTTTATCACAGTCTCCCCTTCCCCTTTGACCTCTCCTCCCTTTCTCCTCGCCTCCCCCTCTCTCCGTGTCGCAGACAGCATGTGCTGGATTCATTAGACCCGTTTGCCAGCAAATGAGGATGCTGGGTGTGCACTTGCTGCAGTGTTTGTTGAACTCAGCTTTCAAAAGATTTCCCTCTGAAGTGAGCACAATGCCCGCAACTAAAACAGAGTGAATAATTAATCATATGGTGGTCTTTGGTCATTTAAGACTTAAAAACTGTATGTTTGGATGTACCATTAGAATGATAAACTTGCTGACTTTTGTGAAGTGGACATAACTATAGAACAGTCACGCAATACAAACTGCTCATAGTTACCTTTTAACGTCTACATATACAGTATAACTAATCAAACTGAAAAACCTAATCAAATTCATTAATATTTAATATCCAAATACTCTCAGAACACTTTATTTTGTTGAACAATCTTTGGACAATAAATAGCTTTGCACCTACAAGTCAATTAACTCCATTATTAAATTCATTATTGTGATGGTCTCCCAAAAGACAATACATACTGTACTGCATGTACATATCAACCTAATCTAACCCTAAACCTAGCAGTCTACTAATACTCTGCTAGCACTCTATTGAGAGTTAGTAGATATGTAGGTGCAATGTTACTTATAATCAACAGA
>JAUCNO010000385.1:2500052-2511167 GCA_032353835.1 Enteromius viviparus | reverse complement strand
TACCGCGCTCGCTTATTAATGGCATAGATTTGCCACCATAGATTAAGTGTTTTTTTTCGCGAGCTGGTTGCTGCTGCGGCAGGGCGGAGCATCGCGATGCCGGCTCAGCATTGTGATGTCTATCGGCCATCGATGGCATCGTCTAACGACCCAACCCTAGTGTGAACGCAATAATGAATGTCTTGTAACATCCACGAATGCATTTATTTATTTAATATAATCGCAACATTTTCTGTAATCGCATAGGCTGACATCACGATTGCCATATGATTAATCGTGCAGCACTACTCGTGGTTTTAAAGTGTCTGCTGTCTCACTCACTATAAGAAGACGTGAACACATGAACATATCCAGAGCTGCTCTCAGAGAACACTTAATGGTCATTTTATAATTTTATTAAAAAGAATAATCATCAAATACACTAACTGAAAACTCAAAGGTGTTTAGTACAACCTGTCAAAATAATAAAAAAAAAAAGTTTGGTTTAGCCTGAAAAAGTAAGGACTGAAATATATTACTGTTATTAAATATATTAGCTTTTTTGTCCATGTTTTAATTTAGTAGACCTCTCGTGTTGAGAAAGAAAAAGTTGTTTTATTTCACCTGATTATATTTTCAATAATTTTGTATTGAATTATAGAATCCAGACTAATTATATCAGACAATATCCAAGTTATATCCACATTTCAGTTTCTTGTACATCCACGTTTACGTCCATCCAACATGACCCTGCACATATTGCTTTCCCATGCTGTTAAAGAGGAAGAACAGTTTGATTTATTATTGTCTAATATAAAGAGAAATAACTTATTCCTTATTTTGTTCAAATGAGAGATGCAACGCTTTATTTAATTGTTCTCCCCAAACGTTAGACTTTTTTTTTTTATACAATAAACTATGTTCAGCCAAAAACCAAATCTCATTTTATTCATTTGAGGGTAATTATAGCTGATGATTATAATAATGATAGTTTGATACCATATACCATGAAACCATTATATTTTCTGAGACCATTATCATACCGTGAAAATCTCATACCGTTACAACCCTATTCTATATGCGTCGTTTATCCTTATCACCTGCTTTCAGATAGAGCAGAATTTACTACACAGTGCCATAGTTCACTGACTAGCTACGCTTAAAAAAAAAAAAACATCTGTGTGTATTACGGCTCTGTGTAGTAAATACTGCCCTTTCTGAAAGCACATGAAAATATGTTTAATAACATGTTTTATAACCCTATTCTAAGCCGCGATAAAGGCATTGCATTATAGCATAAACATGTTAAAACATGTGCGGATTGAGATTTAGTATTGACCACAGAACTGTGCTTCATTAAAAGATACACATAGACATACATGGCTTTCACCGCATCGCAAGTTCGATAATATCAATGTATTGGTCCCAGTGCCATTTTTAAGCAATATCGCTCATCCCTACTCTTAAACCTTAATAACTGCATTCCATCACCCTAGCAATCATTTAAACACCTCAAATGATGAGCATTGCCCTAGCACAGTTTTACTTGTCATTCAAGGGATAATTCACCTAAAAATTACAATTGGCCAATGATTTACTCACCCTAAAGCCATCCTAGATGTATATGACTTTCCTGTATTTTCCAAGCTTTATAATGGCAGAGAACAGTCACAATTTTGAAGCAAAATAAAGCACATACATCCATCATAAATGTAATGCTTGGGTGAATGATTGCTTTAATTATCACTGTAATGTTTTTCAGCAAATGTTCTTTATTATTATTATTATTATTATTATTGTTTTTGCCTTTACTCTCTATTTACAATCATGAACATTAAAGGGATTGAGCATAGAATTGCGTTCCTGTTCTTTTAAACTAATTTTATGGCTTTTTGAGACACAGGAGATGTGTGTAAGTTTGGTCTGGATTGAGTTGAAGGTTTAGCCGCGGTGAGATAAGCACCACTCCAAACCTGAAGCCCTTTCACAGAGAGCCAGAATGACAAAGTTTGGGTTGGAGAACTCACAGCTGCTCTTTCAACAACACAGATATTTCCTGAGAGCCGAAGAGAGAATGACGGCATTAAAATGAAGAGCACCTGCTGAAAAGAATGGGAGCGTCATTGTGTGTTCAGTAACACTAGAGAAACTAAAGTAGTTTTGGATATTGATGGCTTATCAGAGACAAAAAAAGAATGTTTTTGGTGGCTGTTAACAAAGTAGTCCAGACTATAATGAGTTTCTAACTAGGTACAATAAAAGCTGTGAAAAAGCAAATGCTGAAATGACTAAAATATATAGGCCTACATGAAATTTTATTGATTAGGAACCGTTCAGCAAATTTTGTCTTAGATATTCCTTCTAAAACCCTTTAGGACAAATGGCAGAAGACAACGTGTAAAAATGTACTTATCATGGATATAAATACATTTTTGGTTCACTCAAACACTGTTTACAACACAGTCTCACTCCAACTCCTCACATTTTGACGCTTGGTCAAAACCCTTTTGCGTTGCTTTTTAAAGCTCAAGGTGCCCCTTTTTAGTCACTTTTAGTTACTTTCTCCATTGCTTTCAGTTGTTTGGCTTAATGTAATGGTTTGCATGCACACATAAGTTTATTTTATAATTTTTTACTTTTATTGGAGCACTCAACCCCACCCCTACTCCAAGTATACAGATGTATACAGAAGACGGAGAAACCCCTACATATATACAATAATGCAATTGTTTTCACCCAAAATATCTTTTAATTATGACAATAAAATAAAAAAATATATTGCATCGACATACGCTAAGAGTTTCCAATTTAAAACAACAGAGGACCCTTCACTTCGAAAAGTGACTTAAAAGGGGTACCTTGATCTTTAAACAGCGATGCAAAAGGGTCTTGACAAAGCGTCAAAAATGTGACGAGATGGAGTGAGACTGTGTTACTGTTTAGCCTGAAAAATACATCTCTTAGTCTTTAACTTTTCATGTTTCTTATGCTGTGTATTATAAGTCTATGCTGTTTCTCACATTTAGTACACAATACTGCAATGATTTGTTCATTTTTTTCTTGGCTTTCTGTAAATGGTAACATCACTGTGCTGAATAAAATGTTGATTGTCACCTTTTCTTTGAGAACAAGTCAATTTCTCACCTAAATCCACGTAAATTTTTAGACCCAGTGACCCCAATTTTCACATGAAGCCCGACTATAAAAGCCAAGGACGCGTTTTCTCCATCTGTGCAATCAGACTCCTCCACAGAGACCATGAATTTGCTTTGTGTCCTCTAACATTTGTTCAAAATCAATTAAACCTTGCATGCCCGTATTATTTTCAGTTCTTTTGCACAGTGCAGTGTGATGCACTACTGAACCGCAGCCCTCACACAACATTACTTCAAAAGCTGGGCTGTGATTTCATAGTGCAGTCTTAGCTTTACCCCACAATAGCTCTGTTTTTAAACAGTTCACTGTGATCAATGGTACTATGAACTGATATGAATCATTACAAACAGTTGAAACAGTTTTCTGTAGAACTGACCACTGAAAGAACACACTGGGGTCTTTCTGCCATCAATACAGATTTCTTTCTAACATCCATTTCAGTTAATGTCTGCTTGATCAATCTGGCAGAAAAGAGTTAAGAACTGAGCTGAGATTGCCTTTAATAGAACTGGAATTAATTCAAGACCAACTTTGAATGATGGATGAATGGATGGATGGCACAACGATAAAAAAAAAACGTTAAACGCAAAAAAAATATATAAAAAACAATCATTATGATGCATTAATCTTCACATATAGTGCAATCTGATCCCTAAATATGTTTTATCAAATAAATCAGTATTGTCCACTTTCAAGGATTCACTCAGCGTTGAAGACATGGCAAACTTTGTACAAAAAAGTGACTAGCGACTTTTTTTGACAAACTTTATTTAGTCTCGGAGACTGTCCAGCACTGCCATACGAGCACAAGGTTCACACACCTACTGTATCTCTGCATCTGATTTGTTCAGTGAGCAGCAGCACTTTCTGTTAAAAAATATACAGGATACAATTTACATTAATGTATAGCCCGAAATCACAGCACAGCTATTGTCTTAATTGTGTGTATTTGATTTGATTAAATTTTTTTTTTATTAAACACTTGTTATAATGATTTTAGTGCAGAATAATATATTTGAGAGCTGGTTATGTAGTCTTAAAGGGGTCATATGATTTCTAATTTTCCTTTTCTTTGGTGTAGTTTATAGCTGTTTATGCATGCATAAGATCTGCAGAATTACAATGTTTCCCACAAAATGATTTATTCTATCTAAATGAGAAGTCTGATCCAGACCCACACTGTTAAAAATTGTGCCGTTAAATAACAGTAATGTGCTGGCAGCCTGGGTGCCACCAATGCACAGTTAATTTACAGCCCTCTACTGTTATTTTGCAGCTCTTAGCTTTTACAGCACGTTACCGTTATACTACCATGGAAATTATCTCTGCTCCAATTGCTTCAGATAGTTACAGTTTAAATTGGTATTTATACAGGGTTAGTAATGTGAACTTATATCATTCGAGCTCACTGAGAGGAAATATGTCTTACATCTATGTCTTACAGCAAATATTTTAAATAGCTAAAAACATGTCTAACTCAAATCGTTGCAGTTAATCATCAGCTATAACACACATGTGCTGACATCCTTAAAATCATCACTGCTTCAGTCTTTAAATAAAGCTGCAGAACATCAGTGTTTGTGTCTCAACATTGACCGAAGCACAGACTCTCCAGCACAATGGTGACCCACAAAATTACATTAAACTAACATATTTCTCTTCAGCAAAAACCCAGTAATACAGTTCAGTTAAATATTCACTCTCCTTATCAGTTCAAGACTTTGCAGAACTGTTTTCTGTGTACTTTAATATATATTTCAGTAAAAATAGCTTTTTTGTTTGGTTAATCTGACCGTTACGTTTTACAGTAAATTGCTGTTTTTCCATGAATTAACAGTACTGGGGGGCTTGCCAGCAATTAACTGTTTTTCTACAGGTTATTGCCGTAAATTAATTACAGTTTATTGCTGTTAAATTACATTGCATGCTGTTTTTTCACCTTACATCTCTAACCCTTTAAACCCCACAACAAAACCCTAATGAACACTTATAATGTGTGCACACTACAGAGTGTTAAAGTAAGACTGAATCTGTGTTAATGAGATAATTCTGTGATTAATTATGAGATGATTGAGCATTAGTGATGAACAGCTGCTGTTAACAAACAGAAAAGAGAGAAAGAGAGACAGGGTCAATCTCGACTTGTGTACTGCTAATACATATGAGCGCTGTGTCTGTCACTTTCGGGGTTGAACTAATGGTAAAAACTAATGGTCTTTGAAAAATAATATTTTTTGAACATAAAAACATGTCAGCATATTCTGTTATAACAAATACACAAAATGATGGTCTTTAAAATAGCATCATATGATCAATTTAATAGGCCACATTTCAGTTACTATAATGTCCATTCCATTATCTGACAACAGAAACAGTAAAATATATGAATAAAACAGTTTTATTGAGGGTTTGGCTGTATTAAAAATGTGAGCGCAGGAACGCAAGACAATACACTGCACTGGTGTCATGAATATGCTAATTAGCGTATGATGTCATATAGTCATTTAGCAACTTTTCAGCTGACTAAAACTTAGAGGATTGATTATTTAGATAACCTTGATGGACCTCAAGATGACAAGATGCACATGATTACGGCATACAATATAAATTTCCCAGCCCTAGGAGTTCTCTGGTTTTGCTATAAAACAAACTATTAATATGTAAAAAAAAAAACACATAATTTTAGTTTAACTGATATTCCTTGGGATGCACAGTAAAAATGGGATTTCTGAAGAAAAAAAATGGAGCTATCAGTTTTTGCAAATTAGCTCTTCATATATTGATTAGCTCCTTATATATTGATTAGCTCTTCATATGAGAACACCAGATAGAATAAGAGAACAATTCTATAAGAGTGTGATGGCAACTTAATTATACGTCTGCTGTCAGAGACACACCTCATATCTTCTCTCTACCTGACCACTGACCCAAAGCTCATTGCCTGTGGCCTCATTAATAGCTAGAGGTCAAGCAGTTGCCCTGAAAAACGTTGAGGTCACGGCCACCCATCCACAACGACACACAGATTTTTGCGCCACCACTACTACACTACTGGCTATAGTGCTGCATGGAGGAGGAGCAGCTGAATAAAACCGAGGGAATAGACTGCATGTGTGTGTGAGCGAGAGAGAGGCAGCGGGAGGAGGGGGAGGCTGGGAAGAGCGCTTCTTTTGAACAAATGTGTGAACAAAAGCCTGCTCAAACTGTCGGCCCAGAGGCCTGGGGTGTTTACGGCTTCTGTATCTATAACCAACAAATCAAGGCTCCCCCCCCTCTCCGCCACCCCCTCAGCCGCCTCTCTTTATTGGGAACGGCAAATTAGAGCCCCGTCCATCTGGGTGTTAGCACCAATTACGAGAGGAAGCTGTCAGGCCAGATTAGACCCTGTAGAGAAGGCGGGCATATGAACTGCTTTTATTAGAGGGAAAAAAGCAGGACAAGCAGAGAAAAGTGTTGTGCAAATTTCAATTTTTTAGTCTTAGAATGACTAAAAGAGTTTTTGATTTAGCTTGTCGCACATTAATTCTACCACTTGTTTTAAGCATAATTCGGCATAACTGAATACCAAACAGCTACGCATAGAAAAGAAAGTTCAGTGTCAAACTAAGTAAAAAGCCATTCAGAGACTTTCCATTTTCAAGTGAAGCCCCCAAAAGTGGGGTTTTGCAGTGATGCCATTGAAGATCACGAAGAACCTTTCAGTGAGCAGTTCTTCAAAGAATCACTTTTTGTCTTAGTGTTAAGAACAATTTAAAACCTTTGCTGTAAAGAACCTTTTGTGGAATGGAAAGGTTCTAAGGATGCTAAAGGTATTCATGAAACTATGGAAGCCAATAAAGAAATTTTTTTTAAGAATGTTGTTTCTTTTGTTGTCGGTTGCCAGCGACTTTTTTTTTTCCACTGTCAGCCGCACTGAAGCGCCCATCATTAACTTTTTGCTCCGTCGGAATGCTTAAAGACCCGCACAGCCCCCTCTCTTTCGCACTAATTTGCCAGGACCAGGTGTGCAGAGGCCGGGCGGAGGGGCGTCCAGTGAACTAGAGGAAAGAGAGTTTTTTGGGCTTGAGGGAGGGAGGACAATGAAAGCCACACAATGGAGTCCGAAAATCATGCCAGGGAGCAGTGATGCACATCCTTAGGCTGAGTTTGGGGGGTGGAATGAGCCAGAGCCAAAGCAAGAAGTATTTCATCATTGTTCATCATTATTTGAGCATGTAAATACAACAAAAAAAGTAATAACAAAACAAAAACCTTAATCTTAAAACATGCTTGCTTAATGTTTTTGCACAGGCATTCCCATCTTACATCAACAGTTTCTTCTCGCTCTGCGCCTTCTGCGTTAGAATCAGGGATAATACAGTTATATTTCAGCTACTTTATGCTTTGTTATACAAAAATAAACAAAACACATATTTGAAAAAAATTCTAAACTTGGCTAAAAATAAAGACGAAAACGTATTCAGAAAATTTATATAAACTATAAACGTATCTTACTGACATGTTATTTTACTATTATGGATATACTATATTTTATTCATATTTTGAATCATTTTAATTTTTATATTTTCTGTTTTTTATTATGTAATTATGCGATGTCATTTTTGTAGTTTTATTTAAGTTTTAGTTACTGTAGTATATCACAGTAAAATAAATTAAAAACTTTGCAACTAAATCAATTAAAAGTAAAAAAATTTTGGATTTTATTTTGGTTAGTTTTAATTTTCATTTATATTTAAAGCAATGCGGTTAAATGCTGTTATGCTGATCCAAAAACAACTTTTCTTTGTCCTTAAGACAATTTCTACACCTGGAAGTGTGTGAAATTATGTTTAATAACTTTATATGCTAAAAAAGTATTGATAAGATCAGTCAACATCTGAGTGTATTTCAATGCTTATTTAAGTAATACATTTTCAGCTTAGCAATATGCTCTTCAGGCGTGGTATTTGAACGGACGCAGCAAGAGGGGGCCGTACGGTGAGGAGGGGGAAGCACTAATAGGCCCTAATTGAATTGGATGTTCAGAGCAGACAGAGACTGTGGAAGTAATCTGCAGTGCCACAGCAAATAAAGCGTGGAAGGACTAGAGTGTCCGCCTCATGTGACAGACTGTAACGTAGCCTGCGAGAGGGCAACGGCCCCCTTTGTGCAAACCACAAAAAGAGGCAAGACGGCCTGGCAGGGACTAAGAGCCGAGAGCTGCCGCTGGGCCACAGGGGGAAGGTGGGCTTCAGTGCTGCAGGAAGTTTTGGAAGGTTGATAGAGGAGAAAATGGCTTAGTTGTGGTGCTTATTATTTGAAATATTGGCAGACAAAAACAAACAAAACTGAAATAAAAATAAGTAGGAATGTATGTTGTGCAAATTTTAATTATTTAGTCTGTAAGTTATGTAAAAAATATCTGAACCAATTCTCGTTTTTGATTCATCTGTAAATCAGTCAGTAAATAAATACATTGTTTTTTATTGTTACATTTGTTTTTGACTGCATCACTAATACAATTTCAGAGTTTCAAATAAAATAAATCTTAAGAAAAAGTGTTGTGAAATTTTTAATTAGTCTTAATACTACACCAAAAAGTGAGTTGTCAATGCAGCTATAAAATAAAATTTTTGGGTTTTTTTGGCAGCATCATTGTGACTAATACAATCTCATAACTCTAAACAAACAAACAAATCAATGAAGTACTAATAAAAGTGTCATGAATTTATATTTATCTTAACCAAATTAGTTTTTGGTTTGGCTACAAATATACAATATGTAATCCTGGACCACAAAACCAGTAAAAATGCTACATTTTTAGAAATAGAGAATTATATATCATCTGAATAAGTAATCTTTCCATTGATGTATGCTTTGTTAGGATAGCACAATATTTGGCCCAGATACAATCATTTGAATATCTTTTGTGCAAAACTATCTAAATAATGATAAAATCACCTTTAAAGTTGTCCAAATTATGTTCTTAGCAATGCATTTTACTAATCAAAAGTTAAGTTAATATATTTACAGTATAAAATTGACTAAATATATCAAACATGATCTTTACTCAATATCCTAATTATTTTGGGCTACTGCTAGAAAATACCCCCAGAGACTTAAGACTATATCTCAAAACAAAATATAATACATTTTTAACTGTATTATGACTAATAAAATCAACTAATAAAGTAAGAAAAGTAAGAAAGAAAGAAACAATAACAAATTCTTTAAAATTTTCAACTTAGTATAGTACATAGCATTTAGCATAAATGTCATGCTCCCTTCTCACTAAGCTCTGATTGGTGGGTTATACTAGGTCACATGATCAGAATTTGGCTGAAGACAAAACTGAAGATGGCTCTATGAGCCAGCAAAAAACATGAAAAAGCTTGTGTGTTTATTTCCACATCCTCTTCAAATTCAAAACTTGAACGTTACTCTTATTGTGTGTACATATACCTCATATATTTATACTCTATTCTACTTCTATTCACTTCTATTCTCCTTTTATTCTATTTTATTGCTAGTTTATTTTAGTTTATTTTTTTCTATATTATTTATTTACTGTACTTATTTTTTATATTCTACTTCTATTTTGCTGTTTTACTTTTTCTTAATTTTTTTTCTTAAACGTGTCAATTTGCTGGAGCAGTCGTGCAATACATTTCACTTCATGTCGTACCGTGTGTGTATGTGAATGTGACAAATAAAATTTGAAATTAAAATTTGGATTTAAACTAAACTGTCTGTAAAAGCTAAATTTCTAAGAAACTGTTTCTTTTTGCACGATGCTGTGGCTGGGACAACAACATACAAACTATACTACAGTAGATAATCTCAGTTGATTTTGTTCTGTATTCAAAGTTAAACATGTCTAATAGGAATTTAATATTGTGACCTGGAGATTAAATTATAGCAAAGATGTGTAAATTCACCATGATCCAATGAGTGTATTCCATAACAGATGTTATCAGCCACTAAGTATGTACATTTAATGATGTAAAAAGCTGTAATGTTTATGAATTATATTATGATCATATCCATTTCATTGTGCAGAGTGCTTTCAGGGAGAGCCCACCCATGCATGCTTCTGATTGGCTGTAATATTTAATAAGACTCTGTCGCTGATATCTTGTTGCATTGCATGTAGTTAGAACATGGTGTTAGGGATGTGCAATATTTACAAAAACTGATGCATCAAAATTTGGGGTGATTTTTTTCGAAAACTATAATTAATACATGTTCTGCTAAGTGTGTTCTATGCTGGTACCCTGATTGATTTAGGCCCCGTTTAGACTACTGTGATTTCGTTTTGAAATGGCGTTTTGACATTTCAGATCGCTGCTTTTCTGAAACGATCTCTGTTTAGACTGCACAAACCTAAAACCATGGATATATACAGGCAGATGCCCTATTTTTTTGTATTGCTCACTTGTCAGCATGCTTTCAAACTAAAACAGGGTCGCAATAAAGGCGTAACCGTAGCACAACTTAAAATATGCATTTTAAAACAAAAACAAAAAATCAGCAACCAGGAACTGCCATTCAAATTTCACAGTACAACACCAAAAAAACAAATCATGCACAACAGAGATGGACTGCTACGCAGCCTCCTGCAGTCTGGCTAGGTGCGGGTTAGGTGTGAGAGCGTGTCGTGGCAGAGGAGAGGAACTCAGTGGGCAGCGCTGGACTTTTGCACGCAGATGTGTGATTATGCCGCACTAAAGCCCTGCCGAGACCTGCTGGGGTCATGACCTTTACGGAATCAGTGGACCTGCACGTCAGAACTAATGGAGGTTTGAGAGAGTCCCAGGAGACAGAGATAGAGAGAGAGCGCAAGCATGTGAAGCATTACTATTTCTTCTGTAGAATAAAAGAGGAGTGATGCATTGTCCGTTTAACCAATAAGGAGTGAGTTATGCACAGTAAAAAACGTTGGGTTATTTTTTTAACCCAATAGATGGGTTACACATATTGGGTCATTATGTTGGGTTATTT
>JAUCNO010000385.1:2428585-2443532 GCA_032353835.1 Enteromius viviparus | reverse complement strand
CAATTCTAGTAATAAATCAGCATATTAGAATGATTTCTGAAAGGTCTGAAAGTGACACTGAAGACTGGAGTAATGATCCTTTGTATCCCAGGAATAAATTACATTTTAAAATATATTCACACAGAACAAAAATCATTTTAAATTTAAAAAATATTCACAGTAATACAGTTTTTTGAGGGATTTTTAGTTTAATAAATGCAGTCTTGATAAGCAGAAGAAACATCTTTAAACCCCATTTAAAACTGCATTTAAAAGTCTCTTTTTTTTCAGGAGGATGAATCAAAGGTATCCACAGGAATGGTAAATGAGAGCTACTCCACTGGCAGTCGACAGTGCAGTGCAGTGAAAGCCTGTAACACAACTGAACACATGCGTTCACAGAACCATGGCTACTTTCAGAGTAAGACACAGATAAGCTCATTTAATACTGCTCACTGCATTTGTGACCCGTTCTGAAAAAATGAGTCAAAATGACCTATTTTTTTTTTTTACATTCAAGTAGTTTAGATTATTACGTTATACTGTACTGTGTTTTTACAGATTCTTTTTTCTTAGTGTATTTTACTCCAATTCTTTTTTTAATAATAATTACTGTATTATTAATCACTGTATAGGTATTTTTATTGTATCTTTGTTATTAAAAATAAGAACAAATTTACAAATGAATAGTTTAATGAGGAGCAGTGAGTTAATCTGTTGTTTATGTTTGATTAACATTAAGATCTACGCTACTGTAATTCATGGTACAACAAAAAAACAAAATCAAACACATTATACATTACTTCATAGGGAGATAGCCTTTGCAAATGTCAAATTTTGTTTTTCATCAGCATGGGTTTAAAATAATATTTCCCTGGTTAATTTCATCAAGAATTTTATATGAATATTCACAAAGCAGTAATGCTGTGCTTTGAAACAAAAGACCTACAACTCAGCAGTTGTCCAGAAATGAGCAGAGAAAAATTTACTCCTATGTGGAGCATCGGGATCACTAGAAGAAAGCTTAAAAACCTCAAATCTGATCATTGTTTGTAGTTCAAAATGAGACTGTGAGCATTGTGAGCGACTCATTTTGCCAGCACGGGCCACATTTTGTTCAGTATTTAGCATCCCCCATATAAGTTTGCTTAAGCAGTGTTTTGCCTTAATTTTTAGATAATGAAGTAGATGAAGAGTCAGAGGAGGATGATGACTATATTCCCTCTGAAGACTGGAAAAAAGTAAACACTCTTTCATCAGTATTGCTTTTTCATGCTTTTTGTTTGTAATTGCGTATGAATTGTTTGAAACATTTATGTTTTAACAGGAAATCATGGTTGGCTCTATGTATCAGGCTGAAACACCGTCTGGACTGTGCAAATACAAAAACAATGAGAAAGGTATATTTGACCTACAGTACTGTATGTTGATCAATTCATTGGGATACACTTTTGAATACTTTAGGAAACACTGACTACAAATATGAAAACTTGAATATTTTGCTGGCACTAATGAAATGAGAACGGCATTAGACATAGTATGATGTCTTTTTTTAAAGGGAACATAATACACACAGTCTCTTTCAATCTTGAGTGCCTTTAGAGAAGTATTGCATCCTAATATCTTCAAAAAGTCTTTCTGGTACTGTCAGGGTTGTGTCAGGAGGAGGAAGATAAAGGAGACATCAAGTGCAAATCAAAACTCTTATTTTAGAAATAACAAGATCAGAAAGACAATGGAGAACACAACATAGAATCACAGTGAGCAGACTACCAAACACAGAGCAGACTGGAGGAGGGTAATAAATTAGCATCAGGAGAAGTGAATAAACTAATCAGGCACCAATCCTGGGTTTTAAATACCATGAAATTGGAACTTAACAGGAATATAAACGTGACAGGTACACTTTACAATAAGGTGTAATTTGTTAACATTAGTTAATGTATTAACTAACATAAATGAACAGAAGTCAACATGTTTATGACAGTATTTATTCATCTTTGTTCATGTTAATTAATAAAAATAAAGGTATTTATTGTTAGTCCATATTAATTCACAGTGCATTTGCGAATGTACACAACTGGTGATTTTAATAATGTGTTATTAATGCCAAAATTTACATTAACCAAGATTAATAAATACTGTAGAAATATTGTTAACTAATGTAGTTAACTAATGTTAAGTAATGAATCTTATTGTGAAGTGTTACCATCTTTAGATTTATAATATTTATGCAAGCGGTGAAATCAATCTGAATTAAACAGAACTTATATGAATCCAAGTGTATTCGCATAAGAATCTGGCTCTTTAACGATATAAATAAGTCAGAATGCATGAAAAAGTATTAGATCTCTCCTTTATTCTCCCCATTGTTATACATTCTTTTTATTACATGGCTGTAATTGTAATAAAATCAAAGTTCTTGATTTCACATATGGACACATTTTTCACACACATGTTTCACATATAGTTGGCATCGCTATGTTACAGTCTTGTGAAATGCTTTGAATTCACAGTGTATGAAAATGATGACCAGCTGCTGTGGAATCCTGAATTCCTTACTGAAAACACTGTGGTTGAGTTTCTGACAGAAGCATGTCGACGGACGGGAGAGGAGACTGGAGTAGATGCTATTCCAGAAGGATTCCACATCAAAGACAATGAACAGGTACTAAAGAAATGCCTCTAAGATTAAATAATAATAATGATAACAGTTTTATCATTTTATTTGAAAATCAAATGCTGAACTTAATGTACAATACAAATTGTTTACTCCCCTCAGGCATTATATGAGTTGGTGAAGTGTAATTTTGATACTGCTGAAGCATTGCGGAGATTACGATTTAACGTTAAAGCAGCCCGAGGTGAGCCTTACAAAGTTTGTTGAATGGCATTTTTATTTTTTTTCCCCTATCATAATATTTGAGGCAGTAGAAAACATTCGATAACACTTTAAAATAAAGGTGTCATTTGTTAACATTACAATCGTTCATAGTTCATGTTAGCTCATGGTGCATTAAATAATGTTAACTAACACAACTTGTGATTTTAATAATGCATTAGTAAATGCTATAATTAGCATACTGTAGAAGTATTGTTTTATTCTTTATTCATGTTAACTAACCAAACATTCACATAATGCGTACTGCCAGTCTGCCACTTAACAGAGCTGTGGCTCTAGAAAGAAAGTGGTTTTCTTTGTTAAAACAAATATATTTTTGGTCAAGAAAAATAATCTTAAAAAAACATGCTACCTGCATGTTATAGCTATTCACAATCTGGCAACCGTGTGTATATGTTTTTTGTACAATGCAGGAAAAAATTATTTGTTACCTTTGAAAATCTTTATCAATTTCTCTCAGTGGCAAACTTTACACAACCTCTGTTCCACAAAACAAAGTCTTTGTTGCTGTTTGTTTTATTAAAATTTAAAAAAAAAGTCAACAGCTGTCTAAACTGGAAAACCGGCCCTAGAGTGTAACTTTTTCCTTTCTTTCCATTTTTTTACTGCATTGTAGTTAAATTATTGTTTTTATTTTACGTATCAGCTGTGTTATAGTCACATCAGTTCATAGGTGAATGTGTGTGTGTGAGTGTATTCATGTGTGCATTATTTAAACCATTTTTTGTTTAATTTTGTTTTTGTTTTTTTGTTGTAGCCTTATGTTAAACTGCTTTAAATTAGTTGCCCACATCATTCTACACTCCATACATGATGATGACAAATGACAGGTTTGCAAACATCTTTGCAAATTTATTAAACATAAAAAAATTACATTGCATCTGGAATAGCTAGAATTTAGCTCAGGAGCATTTTTATCGCTTGTAAATGTTGATGCTACACATCAAGTGACGTGTATCCTGTGGCAAATTCAATTGAATGCGTATGACTTGGAGTGGCACACGCATGTTAATTAAGTAGTGAGGTAGGGGTTTGAATACTTATTTCATTGTTTTTATTTTTATACCTTTACATTTTAACAGTTCTGTTTTTGCTGCAACATAACAAAACATGAAGGGATTTAAATACTTCTGCAAGACACTGTGTGTTTGTGCATATTACACACACACACACACACACACACGCACACACAAACACATGCATGTGTGTGTGTATTCTTTAAAAAAAATTGCAATTGAATAGTTTAATCCATTGACAGCTCAATCTTACTTTTCTTTTGTATTTCTTTTCTTTTATGCAGATGAACTAACTGTCTGGACAGAGGAAGAATGTAGGAATTTTGAACAAGGTTTAAAGGCTTATGGAAAAGACTTTCATTTTATCCAGGCCAACAAGGTAGTGCTCGTTTTATGGCATTCATCACTATAGGTCACTTCATTTGTAAAAAACTTATAATGAATGTCAATCCATATCTACCCCTTCCTGTTCTTGTATTGAAATTTGATCATTTACAAATGAAATAACTTGTAACCACACAGATTATAAGTTAAATAGAGGAAAAACAATGTACAATTTGCATCAAACAAAACAAATAATATCAAATAAATACCACACAAAAAGGTTCTCGTCTTGATTAAAAAAAACTCACTCAGCCATGCTGACATATGCATTAAGCGCAACAAAATATTCTGCCTTACAACCAACCAACAACAACAACAGCTTTGTTTGTAAAATGGTTTATCAAAGTAACTCTCATAAAGAATTGAATTAATAAAAAAATTAACATACTCACAGCTGAGAATTAAATAAATGTTTCTCGACCAGGGCCTTCCCCAAATGCAATAAATCAGCTCAAAGGCTGCTACTAGACCATAGCTGTGTCCCAAAGTTAAGTGCACACACTTTGAAGGGCACAGACTTTGAAGGCCACGCCTCCAAAGTGGAGGAAAGGACCCTACAAAGTGCAAAAGATGCTCCATCTTCGCAGGATTTCCTAGTTGCACCACCAGGTGTTGCCGGTTACCGGTCCTGTCGCATAGCAGCGGTGCGAGAGAAGAACTGCCATCCTGACAGGACAGGTGGAGCCAGAATTACTCATTTTTGTTTTTATGTTTAACATCATACTGGAGGAGATGGTGCTGTACCTCAGGCCCAGGTAGGTTACACTGGTTTGTTGCATCCTTGATTGCTGGATTACAACTTTAAACACTACAAAAAATAGGGTCTTTTACAAGAAGATGTATTGTTGTAGATTAAACTACCCAACAGTATATGAAGTAGAAAATTTTAAATGTAAGAACTTTGACCATTTTCAGAAGTAAAATGCAACATACACAGTAGTGCATAGGTAATATTAATGCAAAACCATCCTGACGAATTCTTTTTTCAGAACAGTACTGCATACCTTTTGCATTTTACTCTCAATACCTTACATAAATTCGAGTATGCAAGATATTACTTTTAATTAGAGGATAATTCGCCCAAAAATGAAAATTCTTTAATCATTTATTCGCCCTCAGGTTGTTACAGGTTTGGAATTTTCATTTTTTGGCTGAACTATTTATGGTTTTAAATATGACTAGTATTTTTTCCCCAATGTGGTATTTGTAGTTACTACAATTGTTTTGCTAAAGCATCTAAATATTCTTCTGCCAATTACTATGTCATATCTATAAACAATTTTTCTTTTCCTTCTTTCCCTAAATCAGACCAGTCCCCTGTACTGCATAAAGCTAAAGCTGAATGTGCCAGCGCTGGACAGGTTTTTATTGGAGACTCTGATAGTACTGCTGGATCTTCAGAGAAGTGAATGGCAACAGTGATGGGGTTTCTCAATCCAGATCCTAGTGTTTCTCTTGTGTTTGGTCAGTGGTACATCATACAGAGTGTGTGATATGCCTCCTTCCACTTTCCACTGCATTGTCCTCCGAGTTCGCCACCAAGAGATTCACCTCCTGACGACAGTTTGCAGGACTTGGCTTAAAATTTGTTATTTTTCTGATGGTAAACCTAATCTATGTTGTAAATAGTTATAAAAATACTTTCAGTAATGTATATGAATCTTTTAATGTTTAAAAATATAAAAAATAAACACTTAGAAGAATGTTTTGTGAGCTTCTCTTTTATTTACATGTAATTTGCATAACAAAAAATACAAAATGTACATAAAGTACTCAGGCTCATTTACCAAAATCAATAACGTATACAACTTACCATTTCTTTTTTTTAACTTGCAAAGGTAAAACTAAATAAATTATAGAAATCCAGTGTGACAAAAAAAGATTGAAAACTTTTAATGTACCACTGTTTTCTCTTTTTGAGAGAAGGGTTAATATACACTTTCTAACTTGCATGTAAATATGACACAGCAGGATACAAAATTCTCAAGTGCTGAAGTTTGGTTAAAACGTGGGGGAATATTCGACTATTTAGTAAGTAACTTTGCAACTACATGTCAATGTCATGTCATGAGTTAGTACACATGTAGTTGTGAATTAACAAGAAATAGTTGACAAAGTGTAGTTACAAAGTTACTTATAGTTAGTAGAATGTCTAAATGGACTATCGAAGTAGTGTAACTGGGAAACGTAGGGTGTGTTTGAAATCGCTTTTGAATCGTGACAGGCTTTGTCGCATAGCGCTGACACAATCTGCCTTGGAATGCACACTTCGGAGGGTGCATCCTGAACTGCTTACGCTGTGACACTGTGCACTTCAAATACACACTATGGAGTCCACGCTCTTCACATTAGGACAGTCTTCATAGTGTCGATGTGACACAATTGCAATCTGGTCTTCGAAAGGTGTGCACTTAACTGAAGGTCAGCTGATGCAAGCTTGAATAACATGACCTGCCAGAACTATTGCTACGCTCCATTTAAGGTTGCCCTACGAGAAATTAAGCTGCAGCTGCACCTAACTAGTTACAGGATGAAAACTGTTACAGACTAGAAAAATAATGTGCCTAAGCTAGCAGTTTTCTAAATACGTGGATTACTTGATGTGGCATTTTAAACCTTATTTGTTTTTTTCTGTTATTGTCATTTCCTTATCCAATTTTAGGTCAGAACAAGGTCTGTCGGAGATTGCGTGGCTTTTTATTACATGTGGAAAAAGTCAGAGCGGTATGATTTCTTTGCGCAACAAACTAGGATTGGAAAAAGGAAATACAACCTTCACCCAGGAGTAACGTAAGTATCTGTACTAGCATATTTTTTCTCTCTTAACCAAGTAACAAAATACATTTGGTCATAATTTATTAATTTATCACTTTATAGGCATTTTATGCTTTTTATTTTATTTTTTGTTTTTTAGAATTTAAAAAAAAAATGTTGCTCTTTGTTTTTAAAGCTCTGAACGGATTAGTTGCAAAATAACTTTCTGATCTTTTAAATCTTAATAAGTTTGCTAGATCATTAAGCTCATTTCAACTAAGATTGTTGGTGGTTCCGAGATGCAAACTTAATCGAGGATGGACCAAGCTTTGGTCACTTTGCTTTAATAGTCCACTTTAGACTTTCTAATAACTAACTTTGTAACTACATGTCAACTATAAGTCAGCTAAGTCTGCAACTACATGTCTAACTCTCAGAGTAGACTGTTTGGGTAGGTGTTTTAGCGCCACTCTCTTCGAAATTTTTGACTCTTCTCTTTGAAACTGTGAGGAAACGTGCATTAAGGTATAGAAAAATGATGTCGCACAAAAAGTTCACAAGGTACATATTTTCACCGAGGTACATGCAGTTTTCTGATGTCATGAAAACCCATGACCTCTGATGCAGACGCAGCTTTCTGACACTGGCCACTACATTGTGCCACAAGGCATCCAGTGCCAGAAGCAGCAAAGCAACCCCAAAATATCTTTGAACCTCCACCATGTTTGACTATAGGGACTTGTTCTTTTCTTTAAAGGCCTCATTTCTTTTTATGTAAACAGTGCCATGATGTCCTTTAACAAAAAGCTCAACTTTTGACTTTTGGCTGTTCACAGAATGTTCTCTCAGAAGAATTGTGGTTTTGTCACATAAGTTTTGGCAAACTCCAGTCTTGCCTTTTTATTCCTATGTGTCAGCAGTGGTATCCTCCACAGTCTACTACCATAGTGTCCCTTTTCTTTCAGATCTGACGTTATTGTACCCGGTGTCTGCAGATCAGCTTAAATATGTTTAAAATTAATCAAACTCAACATTTGAACAATCCTTTGTTTAAAATTTTAAGTGTCACAACACAACAGTTGATTCAACTTTTCTCCATTTAACGAGGGTACAAGTGTGATTACTATATTGCAAACACCTGTTACTTTCCACGGGTGTGTCTAAATACAAATTAAAGAAGCATCAAATGCTTGAAAAGCAATTATTTCTAACAATTCGGACAAGGTGCCAATAATTTTGTCCAGCCAATTTGAGTTCTGTGTGAAAATCAGTTTTTTTTTTGTGTGTTGATGCAGTTGCAAACAAAAACAATACGCATGTAAATAACAAAACATTTGCAAGTGAAACAATTTTCTGAGAGAAGTGTCACTTTCTGACAGAATGACAAGGGTACCAATATTTTTGGCCATGACTGTATATAGGGAGAGCAGACCACAAATTGTGGACAGACTGTCCACACTTTAAATGTATTGGAATGAAGATGTAGATGCAGTCCAGCTAACAATATCTAAATGCTCTCCATATACAAGTCATAAGTTAGTGGGAGTGCTAAAAGGGTCCTGTTATGTTTAACAGTACATTGATAAAAATAATAAATAATTGTTTCAGAGAAAAAGACATTCAAATGTACTGCTCTGTCCAGCTACCTGGGGTCATGCTATTTCTAAGTATATGGTGTGTGTTCTTTGTTTTGTATGTGTAGGGATTACATGGACAGACTTCTAGATGAGACAGAAAGCACTACGTCCAGTCGAGCAGCCACACCCCTTCCTGCTGCCTCTTGCTGCAGCACCAGCCAGACAGAGAAAGAGGAAACAATCAGTCACAACGGTAAAGTACCAAGTCTTTTTATTTATTTTCTTAATTTTTTTTTGCTTTGGTGAGTATTTCTGCATACTTTAAAAAATTCGTCTGGATTCATGTTGTGTGTGGTGTGCTTGAACAATTTGTTACAGCTATGTAGATAGACTCTTTGTTTCCCAATTTAGGACTCGCCAGTCACATCTCCAGTGCAGATGCCACACAGACGTTGAGCAGTGTAAACGAGGTGCAGAACGAACCCTTCCAGGCAAATGGAGCATCTAAACACAGTCTACTCACAGATCTCATGGACTCCAATGGCTGTAAAGTTACAGACACCCACAATACAGACAGAAATGGCTCATTGAAGCACCAACAGGACTGCCAGGGGCTCGACAGGCCAACAAAAAAGTGCCGGACAGAAACAGACTCACTGGCCCAAGTTGAGATAGACCCTTCTAAGGTAAAAGAAGACTGAACAAGACCAAAAGTCAGGCCTAAATCAGGAACTGGGATGATGGGACAGCGCTGTGACACCTCTCACCTCATCCACTCTAATTCCAAAGCTAAGCTGCTCCAAATACCACCCTCCAGTCCTAACTACAGCTGATTAATGCGCCTTTTTCATAAAACCATTTTACAGAGAAATGTATATTCTATATGTAATGGAATTTGTCTGATATTTTTTTACCAAGAAGATATTTATATTTTTTATTGAGACATTTTGACATTAGGTGAAAATGTTGTTTAAGACATTATGCATAATACACAAGGATAAATGTTGGTGAGCATGTGTCTCCAGACGCATCAAGTTGTGCTTTGATTTATATATAGTAATGGTTCAATGCTCAGCTTGTTTGAGTTGGAGGCATACTACAAGCTCCCGACAGATGTAGTAAAAATAAATAAGCCAATGGTATCACCCATCCAAATCTTTGTTTTTATAATGTGTCCAGAAAATTGGTTTGCTAGCTGTATGTTTCTATTAACTAGTAAATCTTATAGCAGAAATGTCCAGGTTTTATGGCACATTATTATTTTTTTGTTTTGTTTTGTTTTGTTAAAACGTTTTTTTTTTCAGTGTAAGGAAATGAAGCGTATTTTTGGGAGCATTATTTAGCATTCTGCAAGGGATCTTATATTTTACATTTGATGTTTTTTTTAAGTTATTCTTATCATTGAGTTCTCATAGATTACTTTTAGTAATGCACAATATTAGATCTTTACCTATATTCAAAACGCTGATATTTTTTTTTATTATTTTGGGCTGATAGCCGATAGCTGATGTTGATACTGATATATACAGCATTTCCCTTTGGAACTGTTAGAACTAATAAAAACATTGTTAAAGTAGTTTTGTTTTCATACAAATGTAGTTTGAAACATGAACCCTGTTTTTTTTCTTTTTCAAATTGGCCTTGCCAGTGTTTACATTTTAAACCCTAATCAGCCAATTCTAATAACAAGATAACACTGTGCATTACTTTCAGCCAGTACTGACACGATGGTTGATTTAAAGGGGTCACGTGATGCTATTCCTGAATATCATTATTTATGTATTTGGTGTAACAGAAAATGTAGACATGCTTTCAAAATTTAACAAAATGTAAAAGCACGGTCTGATCTGATTGGCCAGCTGACCCAGTGCATTTTGATTGGCTGAAATGTAACACCCCTTACCATAATCACGGGTTTCAGTGTGGGATTAGATTCCTGCCTAAAGAATTGCAATCACACATTAGAAAAAAGGAAAACAACATTAAAAAATGCAAGTAAAAATATATTGCACAAGATTTAAAATTGAAAGCAAAGTTTTAGGAATAACAAACAATGGTTATGGATCGAAATGTGAATTAAAAAAATGAGAGTAAATAAAAAAATTAATGGCATAAAAAAGCATGATTAAAATTTTTTTTTAATCATATTGCACAAAATTTAAATATCAACGCAAAATTTTCTGACTCCCATATTTTTGTCTTGGTTATATTTCTCAGTTTTTTCTTTTCAGATATTTTCTGCTCATTTTTATTGTTTGTATGCTTTATGCTGTATTCCTCTTAATGCTTGTTTCCAAATTCTTCGCTTACTTTTACAGATGTTGCGGTTAGAGTTTCATATAAATCAGGGCGTGTTTGAGCATCATCATTTTTCCACTAGTTATTGATTGACAGCTCTTTGTCTAGCCAATCAGTCGAAGAGGGGCCTGGACATCACTCCAGTCTGCCTCATTAGCTGCCGATGCTCAGCATTCACTTCCAAGTAGAAATGTTAAAGCTGTTTAATGTTTAAATATTTTTATGTTGTCAGCCAGGAAACATCTTTCCATACAGGTCTGCCTTTCACTGCCTGGCGATCCATTTACGGTAAATGAGCTATCCTAGTGACCCATCATGGTTACATTCACCTGTATTTATTAGTCTATGGCCACATCGTGAAAGAGAGCAGCCACAGTGTGCACAGTCCTCACAAAGTCACTGTTATACAGTATGTATTGTTTTTTGTAAACAGCTTTGCAGTTTTTTTTTTTACTGTACAGTATGTAATTAATAGGCTTGATAGTTTTGTACGATGTATCACATTTTGTGTTACTATTTATAAAATGACATCTTGAATGATTCACTTTATTCCCCACTGACTGAATCTGAACTCTGAAGATATGCGTCACCACTTGCTGACTGTTTTACTTTCATATTGTTGCTGTATTCTAACTTTATACATTTAAAATGTTAATATATTATTTTATATTTATAATTACAATTAAATATGTAGCTTATTGCATATTGTGTTAGTTATTAAACACAATATGCAAATAAATCATTGTGTATGTCAAATCCACCTGGCCTCTGTAACTGTCTCCAATTTAATATCGCCTTCACTGATCAGTAGTAAAATCTAGTCAATGCAATATGCGCAGTGAAGACACATAACATGTCCTGTATGGAAAGAACAGCCGACATTAAAACATTTCCACCTGTACAAGTGAACAGAACGCTAAGCATCGGCAGCTAAAGAGGCGCATTGGGTGGCATTCACGCCCCTCTTGAAATGATTGGCTAGAGGTGGAACTGTCAATCAGGAACTAGTGGACCAATGATGACACTTAAAGGGGTCAAATTATGTTACTAAAATGCAATGTGTTTACGTGTACATTATTTTGACTCCAGGGGCCTGTTCCATAAAACAAGTTTACCAAATAAGCCAGGCTTATGGCAGATAGTCTGACTTATTTTAATACAAATGAACTAGCAATAAGTCAGACTAACTGAAATAAGCCTGGCTTAAACTCTAATCTTGTTTTATGGAACAGGCCCCAGAACAGCAATATGTTGGTAAATTACAGTGAAAAGACAACAGGGGATGGGTAGTGTTTATACATGATGTGATGATTATACATGGCCAGAAGTGATGGTGTAAAATTAAAATGTGTTAATGATGAATTAGTTTCTTTCAGGTTTTTACTTCACAAGTGTTATAGTGGGGTGTGAATTAATTGTGGATTAATGTGATGTTTTAATTAGCTGTTTGGACTCTCATTCTGACTCCACCCATTAAATGCAAATGATCAGCTGTTGGATCTTTTTTTTTTTTTTGGTGCACAGTTCCTTTCAAATTATATCCGATTAATATCCAAATAAATATCTAAATTACAACAATATCATATTCTCATGATAATAACATTCCTCTTTCTTATGTACAATGCTTTTTCCCTGTTCTATATAACAAGATTGTTGAAGACAGGATTCTAAAAATGGTCAGAGGATATAATGTAAAGGTGAAATGTTCTCTGATGTTTGATGTACGAAGTTAATGGCTTTCTGAGCAATTCATGAAATTAAAGTAACAAAGCACTGTGGTACTAACTTTAAAATCAATCCACATTTCTGTACAGCACCATTGTTCTTGGAACTAAACTATAAAAGCTTACAAGGTTTATACAGAAGACCTTGAAAACTTTTATGTTGGCTTAGAAAGTTGTGACAGTGTCCTTGACTGTACTTTTTTTCCTCCCTCCCTTTTGCTACCCTTTCAGAGAAAACTCTAACCTCAGAATATAGTGCTGTGTGAAAAAAATGTAACGGTGTTCATTCCAGCCATGCCACATTGATCATGTTCATCCATTGCTTTTGCAGGAATGACCTGCGATGCTCTCCTATTCATAGCACACAGAGATAGCTCATGATGAATCACACCATTACCAGGATTAGAGGAGGATCCTTCTGTAGAAACAGGATTCAATATTTAGATTGCATGGAATAAAGTTGATTGTGTAACATGCACTTAAACAATCTCTCATTGATCCTGAACATTCTGTATTTGCATATTGTGAACCAAAAGAGCAGCATGTTATTGAATGTGAAAGATGAAACAGAAAGGGCTTCTCTACACTTCTGGCTTTTCACTCATTCTTCTTTGAAGTGTCCAGGTACTATATATAATGCATCATATCCTGCTCCCTCTTCAGACAATATTATCTTTGGCAGGGTTTTCTCTCCTGACACATATTGAGAAGACTCTTCCCAGGTTCAATAAGGAATTGCTCTGAGGAATGATGTCAGAGCTCCACAATTATTACCTTAGCTCTTTTCTTTTGTAAAGCCTCATCTTGTCAGATCAAAGCTTCTTTTTTAAGCTTGTATTTTCCAACTCCCAACCAACTAATTTTTTTTTTCTCAGTAGAGAGTTTCCAACTGACCTGGTACAAGAATAATAAAAAAAAAAAGGTCAAAAATACCCATATTGCTGTATTGTAAACTCTGGTTGGACCAAGCTTCTACAGGGGTTAGATCTTTAATATTTCCTTTAAATATCACTAAATCTAATCTCAGTATTTGTAGAATGGTTGTGCTATTCTTAATTTTCTTGTTCAGGAAATCAACATTTGTTTTCAGGAAATCACTTGTTCAGGAAATCAACATTTATATCTCTTGGAATATGTTGATTTTAATTTATTTTTTTGTCTTTGCATAGCACTTATATATTTTTGAATTAACTGTCATTCAGATTTTTTTTAACATAGACATTAAGGTGCACTAAACAAAATTAAATTTCTATAATTCTAAAAAAAACATTTTGTGGTGTTATTTTGATTTGCAATGCAATGTCTGATTTTAAAATGGGTTTCCAATATAATGAATTTTGAGATTTTAAGTTTTCAACTGATATATTATTTCATATGATATTTAAAGCATGATAGAGAAAAAGGGAACAAATAGGACTTTTGGTGACAAAGGTCTGAACTCCTGTTGTGATGCACTCTTATCATAGATTACTCTATTACTTTTCCTACATATAAGAGTGGTAAAATATCTATTTTTAAGTTCCTAAAAGTTCCAAAGTTTCACTTAGTAAAGTTAAAGCCAAATAAAAGAAATGTACATACATAATAGAATTATTACTTAAATAATAAATATAATGAAATTTCGAAATATCTGCTGTAACCTAAGACGGCGGAGAAGCCCACTAAAGTGGTGCAGGCAGTGGAGACACCCACCAGGGCGTGGGAGACGGCGGAGGAACCCACCAGGGCGGAGCAGGTGACGTTGAAGCCCAACGGGGCGGAGCTGGCGGCGGAAAGGCCCACCGGGGTGGAGCAGGCAGCGAAGACCTCTTTCTGGGTGGAGCGGGCGGCGGAGATGTCCCTCTGGGCGGAGCAGGTGGTGGAGAGGCCCAACGAGGCTGGACCGGCAGTAGAGACGACCCTCTGGGAGGGGCAGACGGAGGAGAAGCCCAACGGGGCGGAACTGGTCGTGGAGACTTCCCTCTGGATGATGCTGACATCAGGAACGCCTTCCAGGGTGGAGCAGGTGTTGGGAATGCCCATCTGGGCGAGACAGGATCACAGACTGGATCTGGCGGATCCGGCCACTCTGGTCCTGGATCACAGGTCTCAATCGATTCGGCTGGTTGGGGAACCAGGACTGACTGGACAAGACACGACCCCTTGAATCGTGTTTCGGGACTGGGACCCGACTGTTTATAAATGGTGAGGGCCTTCAGCAGCTCGGTAGGCTGCGTAACCTGAACTGACTGGAGTAGACACGACCCCTCGTATCGTGTCTCGGGATTGGGACCCGACTGGTTATAAATGGTGAGGGCCTGCAGCAGCTCGGTA
>JAUCNO010000385.1:2397751-2415886 GCA_032353835.1 Enteromius viviparus | reverse complement strand
AAAGACACATCTCTTTACTCTGGCTTACACATAACACACTGGATCACATTTATTAATCAAATCCGTTAAAGGATTGTAAGGATGCATTATTTGGTCAGCCGGAACCAGGAAAACTCCCCTTAACACACAACAAGCATAGTCTGTCTCTCTCTTTTTTCCGTTTCTCACTCTGTATCCAGATCAGATGGTGGATCAGTGTCAAGAGATGATGTCTACAGCCCTGATATAACTGCCCTCGAAACTGAACTAGAAATGAAGTGCTGGCTTCCTCTGGCCATGGAGAACTGGCCCCAACTGAGCCTGGTTTCTTCTCTTTTCAAAGATGGAGTTTTGGTTTGTTGAAGCTGCCTTTGGCTTGCTCACTTCATTTCTAGCGATTGTCGTTGATTTGATTACATAAATCTATTTTAGAATGAGCTAATCTAAATAATGACATATCTCCATTCAATAATGAAATACTGTTAGCTAAAAACGGAGTTTTAATCCACATTACTGAGACTCTGTTCCCCAGTTTAATACTGTTCAGTGTTTTGACACACTCTGTATTGTTTAAAGCACTATAAATAAAGGTGATTGATTGGTTAATTCAATGGTATTTCCTGAATTCTATTGGCGAGATGTTAAATCCTATTGGGGAAATGCTGAAAAGGAATTTTGTAATGGTTTGTGTTGGTTATACTCAACAATTTTAATAGAAACCATTAGAATTTCTGTGATGTTTCTGTTGGGCTTCAATTTTAGTTTTATTTATTTTTTTATTTTTTTTGCAGTGTTATATTGCAAAAGATCTACACTAATTGTTTCCTATGTTAGAAAATGTACTTCAAAATTATGCATAAACACGTGCTCTTGTGACTGACTACTTGACAGCTGTAGGCATATTATACTACTAGAGCTCCATCTAGTGTTCAAATCAGCGCTGCCTACCAATTTTATGTTTGAAAATACTCAAAAAAAATAGAAAATATAGTTGATTCTATTGTTTTATTTATTTTAGACGTTGTTCAGACTGCTAATGATCAAACAGACAAACAGCTAGATAACATTTAGCAGCGAATGTTCACAAACGTTGAAGGTGGGTCTGACTCTTTTTATTGGCACGTGTCAAATAACAATCTTTTAGGTAAATTTCTTTATTTCTTTCTTTATTTTTTCCAAAATAAAACCAGCTGTAATTATTTATGCAAACATTGAATTCAACTTGTATTACTTCATGAGACACCACATATGACAGTGACCGACGAAAGATATTCACACAGATATTTTCTTTTATTATGAATCTTTAGGTTAATATGTCTATAGAAACCTACAATGTTAAAAGTCAACCTTTTAAATCAGATAATAAACTCACAGAACAAGCAAACAAATTCACAGTTTACAGCGATTATGAGTAAAAACACTGAATCCAACTCACTACATACAAAACATATCCCATAAACCTTCTTGACAAAATGACTTGAATTGTATTAAATTTGCAGTTATGTTTCCAGCACCATTTTCTATTTAATACATAAATGTTTGTGGAAATTGTACAGTAACATTGTCTTGTCAGACAAATTAATAAAACCACAGATCATTAGTGCTTGAATATTGATCACATGGACTTTTGAAAATGTCTTAGTACAAAAACAATCTCTCTTAAAAGCTTGTTGAATATTTTCTTTCCACCTTCAGGTGTGATTTGGACTATCATCTGATCACGGCACGCATGAAATGCTTCGCTCTCATATTACAGAGCCGTTAACTGAAACACAGAAAACTGGAGAAACATCTCAGATATGATCAGGAGCACTCAGTAAAAGGTCTTCTTGTAATGTCGAAATTCTCAGCCTGAAAATGTGTCCAAAACTAGTATTAAGCAAGACTATTTAGATGACAAGAGTGGTATCAGTTCTCCGGAAAGTCTGCGTTTGAGGAAGTTTTTTAATGGCCAGACTGATAATCTGAGAGAAAGTTTGGACAGTAGTGTCCCAATGCCTCAAAATAAAATTCAATTCCCCAAAATAAAATGCATTATGTTGCACATAACAGTGCAAACAGCATCTTGCCTGATCTGGATTCCCCCTGATTACAGACTGACTAATTAAAAAATAAATGTGTGGTTTCACAGACAGGGTTTAATTAAGACAGGACCAGGCCTAATCTAGTTTATCTTTGTTTTTAAAAAAAAAATGGCTTTCAGAAACACTGATTAAAGTACAGATTACTGGCTCCTGGGGCCAGTTGCATAAACTTTTTGACATAAATTTTGTATTTACCTAAAAAACACACAATCAAAGAATAATTAAGCTAACTTTTAAGACTAGTGTTAACCTTTTATGCAACCGGATCCTGGACTATGTAGTCCTGAACTAAAAATAAACTCACGGTTCTATAAACCTGCTAAACGTGGAACGAACAAAGAAAAGATAATGGCAGAAAAGAATTGAGTCTTGGGGTCAGCCTTATAACACAACACAACACTGATCCAAAAGAGCCATAAAAATCAACAAAGAAATGGGTCACTGAGCGCAAAGTGATGATTCTGCCTTCACCGTTCCTGAAATCTGAGGAGGTGAGAATATCAGCACTGAGCTGGGAGTCTGAAGGGTCTAACTATTCAGGTAGAAGAAAGCTCAGATCTGTTCATTTGGTAAAGAAAGACTGCAGAATGTGAATAAAAGTGCTATTCACTCTGGCCAATGAACCAAAAACATTTCTTTTAATATGGGATTTTTTCCATTTTACTTCAAAGAAAGTTTAAGAAAGGGATCCTTAAGGTTTTTTTTTTTTAAATAAAAGATTAAAGTGATGAACAGAGCAGATATATTTTCACAGGCTTCTGTGTTTATATTGTGACGAGCGTCCCGAGATCTCATCAATTTCTCAGATGTTCACTCTGACACCTTCTTGTTACTTCTTTGTCGTGCGATTCTTCACCCGTGATGATATCTACAAACGGTACCAATAATGTAGATGCATAAATACTGGAAACACAACATTAATCTGAAGTTAAACCTGCTTCTGACCCAATTTAGTCCAGAAGTGGAAGAATTAGGTTTTCCCCTCCCCCATGGCATGGGAAATGTCAAAGTCTCTAGTGAGATTTAGGACTCACCCTTCCCCCATGTGATTTGAACTGTCAGTGGTTCTCACCACACTACAGGTATGGTTGCGCTAGTTTTTTTTATTTTTATTTTTATCATTGTCAAAATTGTCAAATTGACCCCAAGTATAAGAGGAGGGTTAAGGTCCCTGACAACCTCTGTAGTCCCATTTAGCCACTTGGTAGTAAACACCTTTTTCCAAGACAAGTATACAAAAAAATCTACAGTCTTTAACAAAGAGGAAAATATACTGAGCTTGTTGCAATCACAAAACTTATTTCAGGCATTTAATATTCAAAAACAAATTGACTTAAAAGGTTACCCCACCCCAAAATTATAATTTTGTCGTTAATCACTTACCTTCATGTCGTTCCAAACCCGTAAAAACTTTGCTTGTCCTCGTAACACAATTTAAGATAATTTAGATCAAAACCAGGAGACTTGTTTTATTGACTGTCAAGTAATGAAAACTGTCAAGGTCCAGTAAAGTATGAAAGACATTGTCAGAATACTCCATCTGCCATCAGTGGTTCAACTGTAATGTTATGAAACAAAAAATATTTTTTTGTACAGAAGTAAAACAAAAAACTAATTTATTGAACTATTTGGCAAGGTAGTGTCACCATAGCACCATTTTGGAGATTATCTACCGGACTCAAACTGTGTACGCTGCTCTTTGTCAGCTGCAACTCAAGGATACGTCTTCTGCGTGTATTTATGCTCCAACCTGTCCTCCAATCAATACGGCCCTATAGGGTGTTTTTACAATAGAGGTGAAATACGACCCATCAGATAATATATTACAATCGCACCCCTATTGGCAACAGGTTATTTGCATATTAATAGTTTGTATCATTTCATCTTCCTTACAATTGCAATGTGTTATAAGATGAGATGAAATTATGTAATAATCGATCATAGGTTCAAACCCAGGGAACGTATGTGCTCATAAAATCCAATAATTCATGCTTTTGCGTGAAACGTGTAACGGGTAGGTTTAGGGGTTGGGTTAGGTGTGGTCATTTGTACAAACTACACGTAGAGGGTGCTAGAGGGTGCTTACCTTTAAAACGTAAATATACAGTAGGTTGTAATACATGCACAAATGACCTATAGGGTCATTTTTTGTACACTGTTTTTATGTATATCAGCTATTTAACAGCTTTGAGCATAGCTCATCCAATCAGATTTCAGTGCCGTAACCATCAGTTTTATAATAAAGAGTTTCTCACAGAGTAATTCTCTGAGGTGTTAAAGACTCTTGAGCGGGTGCCAGACATGCTCTTTTGCTTTAGGAAACTGACTGCAACAGCAGGTGCAGGGTAATGGGAAGAGATCCCCTTAGGTGTGTGTGCACAGATGAAACTATTTAGATTCTTGGCTTGGACTGCATAGCTCACCCCTCGTAATGCTAAGGGCTACCCGACAGCAGGGCAGGGAAGGGAACTATCGTCTCTGCAGAACTATTCTCTTTTACCTAAGCAGCCTGCTTAAGTAGAAATCTATGACAGAGTGCTTTCCTCTGTTCTAGAAGCAAGCAGTCTATTAAAAGAACCTGCCTGTATGAGCGCTCGAAGGAACATTTCTGGGGGTACAATGAGACCTTGGTACAAAATGCACTCATCTGTGTTCCGTTATACATAGGAGTTACAGTAGGGACACGCATGTTGCATAGCAACCAGCATAATAAAAGCTTTGCACAAGTGGGGCAAGGCTTAGAAGAAACTGAGCGATGGTGTAAGTCACACTGACAAAGTTGCCAGCAGGTAGAGAAAATATCAGGCAGATGAGACAGACACAATGTGAAAGCTTCAGTTTAAAAGGCTTGAGCAGTAGTTTATGATTCTCCTGTGTGTTTTAGACACTGACAATTTCATTTGAAAACTATCAGTCTTGACTGTCAATCTCTGTCAGTATCATTCAAAGTCCTTTTATAGGAAGTCAGTCCACTCTGCGGCCATCACAGTAACGCCCCCGGGCAGCTTGCCAGTCATGCACATATAGCTCCTGTGTGCTCGAATAGGAAAGACTCCTGGACTTGCAAGGTATATACTACTAAACTATTGGTTAATTTCAGCCTTTTCATGAACTGAACTGGCGTATATACAGTGTGTGTATAGATAAATCTGTTTTTTTTATGTTCACAATAAATCTCTAAACTGAATTAGATACAACATAAATGCATTTTAAATGCATATACAGTAATTATTATAAAACAACTTAAACTGCATACTAGTACTGCCTATGCCTGTTTCATCTTTACTCCAGTAGGTGGAAACAAGTAATTCTGTCAGACATTAATTAAAGCAGTTATTTCAAAAAATTGATCCATTCACAAATGAAAGTGTCTCTTGTGAATCACTGAATCATTTACTCAACCTATTCCAACAAAAAACGCTGATTCAGGAACTGAACAAATGTGGTGCTGCATGTGAATTTGCATAATATATCGTAGGCAAAAAAAGAGAATGTGACAAATTCACAGTACTTATAAACAAGTAGGAAAACATACCTGGAGGAACTTCTACTGAGGGCATGTTCTGAAATATGAAAACAATCAACACATTACTTTCCAAAGAAGCCACAAAAGAGTGAGTGGAAGTGAGACAGCTGATGCTGGTAGGTCAAGGAACAATTAATACATGGCAGATATGCTTAGTACATCCCGATTACATTCATATTACACACTACACATTCAGAAAATATACAACATACTTCTTTTGCTATCTGGTCTCATGGCAAAAACATACCCGGGGCTTTTTTTCATGAGGTGCCAAATACGTAAGAGGAAGTATGTCACTGCATTTTCCCAAAGAAATGAGCCCTAGAGGCAGTAAAACTCAAACACCTTTAATTCCTTTTCACACAAATTTACAAGGTTTCAATTAATAAGTCGAGTGCCATATGAAACTACGATTATGTACAAATCTGTGTTGAAGGAAGTATAAGGGGCACGGTTGTGTCAACAAATAAGGTTTTTGGGTTGGTTTTGGTGTAGTGCATACTTTCCAACAACATTTAACATATATTTCCTGGGTATTTAAATTCTGAATTGCCACAATACTATCTAGAAGCAACATAATAAAAACAAGCAATACGTACATATATCAGCCTATAAAGCTGTGCCAGGGTTTACATATTGACACTAAGTGGACATTTCTTTTTGAAACTGATGTAAAATGTGCAGTAAGGTACGCAAAAACAGTGTTGCAGAAAAGTACCCAGAGCTAAGTATTTTTATGAGACTGGGTTGATTCAGGAAAAAAAAAACTACTGTTTGTTGATCGGAGATGTGACTTGGAAATGATTTTACTGTAGCTTTGTTTGGAAACTGCTTTTGTTTGTGAAGTAGCTGGAAATACCTTGTCTATAATGTAAGTTGCTTTATATTAACTTTTTGTATAATAAACTGTTATACTTCTTGAATATAATGCATGCATCAGCTGTGCTGTTTTTAATATCAGTTCTGTTGTCTTGTTGACGTTTGGAGACAACAGCTCTCTTGCTTGTCTGCTACTGCTTCAATTATATTTATAGCCTACACATACACATTATGCGCTGAGAATTGTGATAGGTGTGATATGTCCAAGTCACGGTCTCTGTCTTTAACCTTGTCCCAACAACAAACAATATGAGATGAGAAGGCCCTTAAACTAAGTTTGACCTGTGAGCCAGGTATCTTCCCTGCGCTCTCTCTCTCTTGTCATTATACACCTTCCTGTCAGCTAATCACATCTCTGCACCTCCTCCCCTGGAACTGAGATCTTTCTCCTTGATCATGTCAGACATTAAGGACGACCAGAAAAGAGCTACGCTCTGGCGTCACAGTGTCTGGAATAAAGGGATATACAACCCAGGCTCTTCCGGCATCCAGAGCTCACCCTCTGAATTATTTAAGTCCAGATCCCTCCGCATAGAGGACTCTTTTCTACATATGTTTGCTTTTGGCCCAGCTGAGCTGGCTGCTCACGGCTTGTTGTGGCAGCTTATCAGGTGCTGACTTGTGGTGTGCAGCATTGTGATTGCTTGTGCAGCAGATGTAATCAGTTCTGGTATGTTTTTCCCCATGAATGTGTGTGTTTACATTTTTAATTGTGCTTACTTCAGCAGTGTGAAAGATTATGAGGGCAAGTGGGTGTAACTGAGCTGTTTTGTTTTTTGTTTTTTTTTGCCAGAAAGGATAGAGATTTTATAACACCCTTGCCAATATTTTAAAAACAATCCATCGCCTGTTGGGTGAATAACTGAGCATGTGATTCAGATGATATTGATTTTGGCAGCAGCTTCAGTTCCTTTGCTTTCTGTTTCATTCATGCATTCTGTTGTTCAAAGTCCCCCTGATGACCACCCTGCATACAAGTTAAAAGTGATTTTGTGAGATACACTAGTAGGCAGTCATTTAACAGACTTTTCTATCCAAAACGACTTGCAGTACACGTGTTACAGCAACATTCCCCCCTGGAGCAACCTGAAGTTAAGTGCTTTGCTGAAGGACACTTTCTCTTTCTTCACTGACATGGGCTTTTGCAAATCCCTGGTGCTACAGAATGTGTTATATTTTGGTGCACAGAAGTAAAATGAAAACATATTAAAAATAAAATTTCACAAAATAAACATTAGATACTTATGTACTGTTTTGCTTCCTGCACTGCTATTATGCATCTTTTTGTTGTTTTCATATTCATAAAAAATGACTGGACTGGACTGGAATTTCATGAAATGATTCATGAAAATTAACTGGTCATTTTAAAACATATGAAATACACTTGAGTGAGCCATTCAGATTTGATTTATTCAGTCAGTGAATTATTCAGAACCCACTCCATCACTAAACTGTGAGCCTTCTTCTTAGTTATGTCTTTATTACACATACTTGTTAAGAGCTACAATAAGAAGCTTATTTATACCGCAGTTCTGTAATTTAAAGATTAAAAGGGGAATTTGGGTCCTAAATTTAATGTTTAATCAGCCAGCGGAGACGTAAATCTGGAACCCTGTAAGAAAATGTTTGCTTCATAAGAGCCATTTGTTCGAAAACAGAACATAAAGATGTTTGATGCAGAAAACACTGGTTTATAAAATCTGCCAAATGCATGGTTTTAGATTGAAAATATTTTCTCACAAAAATTATGTATTTATATCTACTATATTAGACAGACTGAAGTAGGGTTAACATTGCAAAATAAATAAAGACATTACGTGAAAACTTAAGTAGGATTAATTATAACTATATGTACAGTATATATATATATATATATATACATATGATTAAAACACAACAAACATAAAAAAGGTCAGTCAATAAACTGGAAATTACTTGACAAAAGTTTAAGCTGATTACGTAACTTACATGCCAAATATAATACTTGGCACAAGAGGTTTGCACTTTTTAGTAGAAACAATGATAACACTTTATGATAACTAAACGCTATGACTTATCTGTTAAGCATTAGTTAATAGTAAATAGTTTATCCTTCATAAAGCATTTCCCAACATTTACAGTCATTTGTATGCAGTTTATAAATACAGCTTTAAATGCCTTGTTCTTTATTTATAAGCATATAAATGTACAAAGGAGATTCATCGTCCTAACAGAAAAAATATACAAACACAACACAGAGAAATACAGAACTATTAATTTCAAGATGCAAAACTGTACAACTGTACACTTTTTTTTCTATAATTTTTTTTAATTTTCTTTTTTCTTTTTTTAATAAAGCATTTATAAACACACTGAACAACTATTGTCATGTGTCTAAAAAATACGATTTTGTAATGTAAATTTTAATTATTTATTAATAATAAGGCTCTAAATGATCTTATTAAACACTGACAACTCCTTAATAACCGGTTTGAAAATAACAATAATTTAGAAATTATAAAATTGATTAATAAAGTATGAAAATACAACTATTAAACATTATATATATGCTCAAAAACTCTGATTTTAAATGACACAGCATCATGGCAGAGAGATTAGCATGACCAAGCAGCACTCTATCATTTTTTCAGTCTAAACACAATCAGTGTAATCCACACAAAGAGGTTCACAGCCCTATCACCAAGGTAATCGACAGTCTGTTTCCCCACTATTGGATTTTCAGATCACGCCAAATCACACATCAAGGCATTAACAACTTAATCACGCCACTCTTTTAAATTTAAGCTATTCCGCAGTGCACTCCAGCATGCTCTCTGTGCATAATTCATTGAGAAGATGGAAAGCCTTTTACGAATTTGATGGCCATTTTCCTCAGCCACATCTGACAATCGATATATCCAGAGCTCAAAACAAGAGCCCGAAATGAAATAAGGCAACGGACCCTGTGCCATATTAGATTCGGACTACAGCACACAAGATGACACACGCCAGCAATATGCTGTGTGCTTCTGACTGTGGGCGATTCTCTGATCTGCAGACTGCACAGTTCATGAACATGTTGCTAGTCCTCCCACATCAGCTATATTTGAAGTGCAAGAGCTATTATGCAAGTCAATACCGACTCCCACTAGCTCAAGGCAAAATCATTGATCATGCGAATAAAACATCTTTAACTGTCTTTTTCCTTTGGCTTCTCTTTCTTTCGAATGCTGTACATCTGTCCAGAATTGATAACTTCCATTGCTTAAATTGATGCATTGAGTAACTCTCTTCATTTCAGCAGAGATTTCTTAAATTAAAAAATAAAATGATAACGTGTGTTTGCGTTAACAATGTTTGCCAAAGGCAAGTCTATCCGATGCTATAGAATTGTTCATAAGAAAGCAGCCAACAGCAGATTTCTGGTCTTATCTTATGTGGATAAAAGTACATTTTTTTTACCACCTCCGTTCAATCTTCTTTCGCTGTCTAAAGTCTGGCTGATTCCAGACACACTTACATCTGCAGCTTTAATATGTAAGAGCTCCTCAGGGCACGTCTGGCCATATGCTGCCTTCGAGAAAACCTCCTTAGAGGTTAAGCTTTCAAAGTTTGCTTTGAGGATGCATACAGTAGTCGGATTTGTGGAAATCATTGACTGAGAGAGCATACACTGTAGTCAGTTTTATTTAGACAAAGAATAACCAAAGTCTTCCTATTTTATGTTTGTTTTTAGATTTCTCAGGAAATTTTGATGTAAGTTGTGATTACAGATGTTTGGAACTAGACGTATTATTTATTTATAAGAATTATTATTGGTAACACGTTACTTATAGCTTGTCCTATAATTAAAACTGAATTTAAAATGCATAGTGAACAGTTTGCCAATTGTGTACCTTGCAAAATGTTTTCAGAGATTGCCATGAAAATAGCCTTGATGCTGGTGTTGCATTCAAAAGTTAATGAATAAATAAAAAAATATAAAAAAATGTGTAGTGTAACAATAAATGTATACGTTTTATAATGTAATAACTGTGGTTACAATTATTAATGAGATTTTACAATCCATTATAAGCTGCATTGCAAAGCATAATTAATGCATTAAATCTACTTTTATGATACATTATACATAAGGCTTAAAGTAAAATGGATAACACTTTATTTCGATAGTCCACTTTAGACAATATATTAAAAGTAACTTTGCAACTACAGGTCAGCTAGCAGTCATTAGAGTATTAGTAGACTGACTGCTTAATATCTACTAACACTTTATTTTGGGTTTAAAAGGTTGACTAAAAAGAATGTACGATATTAGTTGCTGCTGTAAATCTAAAGAAAATGTTGAGTGGGATGAACATTCAAATCTTAGCAGCACTGTGTAAGGCAAGATGTGTGAAATCTCAGATACCTAACGCTGTGTAATATAATACATAGTGAGTATTGAATATTCAGTGTGTATTTCATAAGAGACCTCAGTTTTTAAAAGTCTCTGTTAAACACAAATCTCCTTTGATGGCTCTCAGGAGAGCGATTCTGTTGAGTGCTCCTGGCTCCCTCTCTAAGAGCAACTCTCAAATCTCTGCTGTCACTTTCACCAAGATTGCTAAGGCTCCTGAATGCTCTCAGGGTCATTTTGACAGTGCACTTCTAATGTGTTGAGTAATATTCACTTTGTCTGAGTACATTTGCCTCATGGCTCTATTCAGGGGATACAATTGCATATTGACAAAGAGGTGCATTGTGTTCATGCATTTAAAGGGACAGTCCACACAAACAATTCTGTAATGTTTTTTTTCACCCTCAAGTTGTTATAGATTTTTTCCCTTCCTTTTTGACAGAAGAAAAAACATATTTTGAAAAATGTGGGAATAAAAACTGTTTGGTTACCTGTATTTTATTTCATGTTAATAAGTAAATGATGACAGAAATTTCATTTTGTGGGTGGACTATCCCTTTAAGAAAGTAAATCTCACAACCAATTTAAAAATGCAGGTTGAAAAGCTTGTCCTGAGAGGATTCAAGATGAAAAGTTATTTTCAGGTCAATTAATAGACAAGATTTAATTCATAAATTGAGATGTGACACTCAACATGTTTGTTGTAGTAACATTGATAATGTGCTTCGAGAGTGCTAATGTCGAGTCGCAGGGTTTCATACAGATTTACAAGTGGCAAGATTGGTTGTTGTGAAATTGGATGTCTTGCTCTGGCTGTCTGAAAGTAATACAAAACACCAAATTCAATTTCAAGGCACTGTTTCTGTTCAGGAAGGATTTTTTGAAATAATTGGAGAGAACTTAGTCAGTACACTAAAACACCTGCCACGGTACTTTTCGACTTTATATCGTGTGAGAGTTTTAAGCTGTTCATTAATAGTAATAGTAGGAATAGTCCACCCTCCAAAAAACATTCTTTGCATATCAGTTGCTCATGTAGTACTTCCAGGATCTTCAAGCACTACATAAAAGAGCCGTTTAAGATTAATGCTTCATTCAAAGCAAGCTGAAAATAACTAAAAGGTACCATATGTGCTGTTGAAACATCCTGTTTCCAAAAGATTACTGGAGATTTGGCCTTCTGTAGGTTTGCATCATTATCAATGGATCAAGACCAACCAAGGATTTGACACAAATTATGATGCTTCACCATGCCAGTCAAAGAGACTGCATCTGCTCTAATATGACCCAATTGCTTCAGAACTCCTGTCAGTAGATTTGCGTGTCCCACAGGCATTTTATAAACTCTGAAATTACAAATAACTGATTTTAACTTTCAAACTGACAAATACATGTCTAAAATCCATGAATCTTTTATATCATTGTTGCATCTGTTAACACTATCGGGTAGGTCTGGGGTTGGATTTGGTGTAGGGCATATGTTCAACATAGTAGAGCATTAACTTTTAGCAATAGTCCACAGATCTTTTAATTCTGAACCGTGGTATTACATACCTTTTATCAATGTAATAAAATGTGTCAGGGATCACATATTGGACCTGTGTTTTAGCGCCATTCAGTGGACATTTCTCTTTGAAATGTGCAGTAAGGCACGGAAAAACGGTGTTGCATAAAACGGTGTGCACAGAGGTACATATTTTTATGAGACCAGGTTGGATTTGAGACTAAACCATGCATTCTTTTTTTCTGAGTGGAACAGCTTTGCATTTATCTTTTCTTCTATTTTTTTCACGCCTGTTCAATCACTCCATGGCTGGTATGTTAGCGACTGAACAATCCCCAACACTTCATCGTAGATTGACTGCATTCATTTTCATGGAGATTTTCATACACATAATTTATTCATCACGAAACAAGCCGTCTTCTGCGACCTGTCAGCTCTTTGACAGTAAAGCGACTGGCATGGTGTTTGCATATACAGAGATCACGAAGAGGTTGCTTTGTTCCATAAAGCAATCTTTTTGCCTTTAATGTTGCCTTTAATCTGTTAACTTCAAAGTAGTTGGCTGCTTTTGCACACAGCATGCGGAACTACCAATTCCTGCCTTTTTGTTTGTATCAAAGGTTTAATTTGGTTTGTTGTGAACAGATTTGAGATTGAACCTAGTGAGCAGGGGTTTTGTCATATCGCATCGTTTCATTTAGGAAGATATGAGGCTCTCTTCAGTGTATTGCCACGATTAGTCCGCCAGAGCAGCCTGATCTGTGTCAAAGCAAACTTTGTCTATTTTTCTCTAATTAATTGATTTCAGATGAATCAGTGCCTGAATCATTTACATATCTCCTCACATGCATGTGTCCCGCTTTGAAAATAAACCTTTTTGTTGAATTATCTTCAAACTAACATTGTATTATTTAGATTGTAATCTAATCTAACCTGACACACTGCAGAAAATCTTTTTCTTCATCAACATCTTTTCCTTCCAGTAAATTCTTTTTAAAGATCATTAAAACAAGACATGTTTATCTGAGATATATATCTTTATGTAAATGTATTTCTGACCCCATTGGTAAACATCTAGTTTTAACCATAAACCTTGCTAAACTTGGTCAGATAGACATATAAAATGGGGAAAAAGACCATTTAAGATGCTAAACAAATAATACTTATGTATAAAACAAATATTACAAATTGTATTTTTTGTTTTGTATTTTTGTAATGTTCTGTTTTTGTTGTTTTTGTTTAATACCTCTGCAGCTTAGCTGTCACCCTTTGTTCTTTGTTTTGTCAATTTACTTTGTTAGACACTTTGTATGTGATGTGATTGTGAATTTTAGCTGGTTCGGCTGGTTTACTCTTTGATTTTCATTTGAAATGTCCCCCGGTAAGTGAGAGGCTTATAGGATCCTACAATAGAAAAGGGAACTGTCTGACCTTTCATTATCAGTGAGTCAAAGGTCTATTGCAGGGTGCCAAGAGCCTCTAGGGTCTGGCCCTGACCCGTACCCAGGCATATTATGGCCCTGAAGCACTGAAGTGGAAATAGTGAGCAGAGGAATGTTTCTCCTCCCTTTCTCATCAGACTGAGAAGACTCTGACACTTGTAACAGAGGGAATGTGATGAAAGGCATTTGTTAACTTCAAAAGAATTGATTTTGTTGAGTCAGCAGCCAAAAAGTATAATTTGCTTCAGAAAAAAAATAAGATTCAAACTGTATTACTCAAACAAAATGTTTTTTTTTGAGTGAGATCAGGTGGAAAAAACTTTTATTTGTATTATTTATGTATAATTATGTTTTAAACGTACCAACTAGGAAAAAACCTGATAATATTAAATAAAATAAAATAAAGAGCTTTATTATTAAAGGAATGAATTCCATTTTAAAATATATGAATATATAAAATGTTATTTTAATTTGCAATAATATTGTCCAATTTAACTGTTATTCGTTACATTCCACTTTCCATCTTCAAATCTATTTTATCCCAAATTATCCCATTGTACGTAAAAATACATATACAGATATTCAAATAGCTTCACAAATAAGTTAGGATTAAGTTTTTTGGCAAATATATGAGTATGTAAATGAATTCTGGTCTAGCTCGACTCTTTTTAACCGACACAATTCATGATTTAATGTTTAACTCTTGCCCTCTCCTGCTCTGGAATGGAATCATATCAGGAGACACAGCAGTGTTGTAGTTACGAGCGATGAATATTTAGGCTCACTTGTCTGTTCCGCTGCTCTGAAGAACTGCTGAACTCTGCACTTGAGATCAGGGAACTGGTTTATGGCGCAGCAGAACCTCCCCCACCAGCGGTGCGGAGCGACTGATGTGGCCTAATCTCTGTCTCGGAGCGAGACACAGCAAATTATGCATTGGTTGGGAACACACACACACTGCCTTTCCACGCAAAATCCACTTGTTATCTTAGTCAGGCAGAAGTGTCCTGATTTTAATGGCTGTCGTAGACACAGTCATGATGTGTGAAGAGAATGTGGCGTTAGCACTTTATGACTAGACTGTGAAGTAACAGCTAAACAGTCTAACTTAATTGAAAAGCTGATCATTTAAATAAAACCACAAGCATGCCGGCAATGGAATTTTAATAAGAGAGCAATAATCTCAAACACAAAGAAGAGGTGTCTTTCAAAAGGTCAGAGTGGGTTTCGTCATGTACATGACACACTGTCATTATTGTACATCGTTTAATAAACCTCCTGTGATTTTTTTAATCAATAGCATCTGTGAGTCATCTATTTGTGATAGTTACTAATTCGTGGAATGAATATTCACGATGAAACATAATAATCAAGTAAACAATGTGTGTAATATTGCACAAAGTAATTCAGAGATTATTTATTAACCTCTCAAAATGGAGATGACTGGGCTTTTGCTTATGAAGATGTCCAAGCATCATCACTGCTACTCTGTAGTGTTTAGTTTTAAAAAAAGCATAATAAAAACACATTTTCTTATACAAAAACTTTGAAAGGAGTAATTCATTTATGTTTTTTAAAGAGGTCCAACATCAAGGCTAAATTTAATTCTTAAAAATACAATAAAAAAACAAAGATACTATAACAATTTTAAAGAGCTATAGAATATATTCCTGTGATGATAATGCATAATTTTAAGCATAATTTAGTTTTTAGTCTTTAGTGTCACATGATCCTTTAGAACATCTTCTAATATTTAGATTTAGTGCTAAAGATAAATTTTTTATCAACAATATTAACAACATTTTACTGCGTAATGTTTTTGTGAAAACTGTAATATATTACAATTCAAAAGCACATTTTTAAAAGTACTTTATTTCAGCAGGAGTGCATTAAATAATTTTTCTTTTTTACAGGAAAAACAAATGCTGTCTTTCAACAGAATATTAAGCACCATTTACTTATATATATATATATTGAATATATATGAATGTGTGTGTTTCATTCCTAGGCTCTATCAAGTATCAAGTACAGTATGTTTGCATTATGTCCATGCTTTCTTCTGCATTGAAAGTTCCTGTCATCAAATCAAATTCCTTGTGTATGAAAACATACTTGATTATAAATCTGACTTCTGATTGCTTTATTTAAATTTCTTTATGATATCATGAAAATATATTATTTTGTGTTTCACAAACTAAAGAAAACCATATGGGTTTGGAATGAAGAGGATGAATACAGTAAATTATGACAGTTTTCGACGGTTCAAATAAATATTCATATCAAGAATGATTACAGTAAATTGTACAGTTGTAATACTGCAAGTTTGTTGTTTTTTTAACTGATAAACAATAAAAAACATGACAGCCAAACAGAATCCAAAATACATTAAAGAGCTTAAGCATTTAAAGCAGGAGACAACATGTAGTAACTACTAGTAATTGTTATTGTTATCATTCTTGGTGTAATTGTGGCTTAAGAGCTCATCTAGCAAGTAGCAGCCTATAACTGCATTTCTATCCTGTAGTAACTGAACAATGTATGCTGAGAACAGGCACAGAACATCAACACAGGTGATTCTGTTGCATAAATTCAGTAAGGCTTTGCTCAGATCTGTATGTCCTTGAATTTATTATCACAGAGCAGATGGTGAAGGTGGCAATGTCATACATGCTGTAAATAGAGCAAATGACATTTTAAAGTATATGTTAAGAGGTGACGTCTGTTCCATCATCCACTCGGAGCACAGGACAAAACGGCTTTAAAACTAGTTAACCAAGCACAGTTAACCAAGCCGCTTGCCAGTGATGAACAGCGTTGTGATGTCGCCAAGTCTCCCGGTCTTCCAGAACCGTAAACGAATCTACACAGCAATAAATCAGCCCGCTTTTCTGTCAGCGTTTTGACAGAACCTGTGTTTCGGCTTTTAAAATGATTTGTTTCTCATAAGATGTGTTCTCCTATCACAGAAAAAAGGGCTTGACACCATAAGCAACAAATCAATCTGAATATATTTGTTGGCAGTATATTAAAAAGATCAGGCATGCGCCTCGTTGGATTTGTCACGTTCAGATGTCACTCTATACAAACGACAGAGGTTTCTTCAGAAGTAAATCACAGGTCGTGGCAGGCAACGATATGCAGAATAAACCAGTATGGGTGAGCTTGAGGCAAATTCATTAATGTCTCAAGAGCCAAGTATTTTAGCCACAAACCAGTATAACAGGGCACTAAAAGTATTTTGTACATTCTTGTTTTTGATAACTAGGTGCTTAATTAGTTCATCCCAAAATGGAAATTATTTAATGTTTGAGAAATGAGTCACGTTAAATGTCGTTCCAAACCTGTAAGACTTTAGAATTCTCTTCAGAACACAAATTAAGATATAGCTGATGAAATCAAAGAGCCATATGACCCTCCATAGACAGCACTACAACTGAAATGATCCCAGATACAGAAGCATAGTGACATTGGTGGCTTAACTTCAGTTTTGCGATGCTAGGAGAATTTAATATATATATATTTTAATCTGGTATCATTTCGGTTGTATTGCTGTCTATGGAGGGACAGATGACTCTACGATTTCACCAGTAATATCTTTATTGTAGTAATAATTTCTGTTACGAAGATGAACAAAGGCCTTATGAGTTTGGAACGATATGAGGGTAAGTAATTAACGACTAATTTTCATTTTGCAGTGAATGAACCCTTTCATTTGTAGCAAAATTTACTTTTAAGAAACGCTGACTTGTGGTGGACTGAATGGGAAGCCAAGGTCATCAGTGCGGTGTCAGCCAGTCAGGAGATCTGGAGGGAGGATTTCACAGCTTTAAATTGTACACACACCAAGCTAAAGAAGGTCATATTGGCAATCAAGAGGACAAATGGTGGCATAAATCATGTCAAGTGCAGAGACTGACATTCTGATAGGGAAGGTCATAGTTGATCCCTGTGCCATGGAACACCATGTTCTCATAGTACAACAGTTTTTATGCTCCCAAAAGTATAAATTAGATTTTCAGATAAGAGCTTTGTTTTATTACTTTGGGCTTGAGCACACAAGAGTTATAATTGGGGGCTATAGCTAGATTAACTGCCATTTGTTCTTCATCTTCATTAGAAATGTATGTATTTCTATATACATTTGAATATATAATATGTATACTACCATTTAGAATTTTGGGGATAGTTTTTCAATTAAAGAATCAATTAAAGAGTGTTTTTTTATTAATCCAGGAAAAAATGGATAACTGTAACAGCATAATATTGTTTGTTATACTACGGGGCCGTTGAATGCTTGAATCTGATTGGCTGACGAACGTTCTGAGGTGTGCAATTATTTTCAAGGA